>PVKU01011216.1:0-45261 GCA_004027475.1 Anoura caudifer | reverse complement strand
TAAGAAAAAGAAGGTAAAAAATATGACAGTAAAAAGACAGCAAACTAACAGATATTAACAAACACACCTAAAACAAAAGCAAACTAAGCAAACAAGTAGAACAGGAACAGAACCACAGAAATGGAGATCACATGGAGGGTCAGCAACAGGGGAGTGGGAGGAGGAGAGAGGGGGAAAAGGTACAGAGAATAAGTAGCATAGATGGTGGGTAGAAAATGGACAGGGGGAGGGCAAGAATAGTGTGGGAAATGTAGAAGCTAAAGAACTTATGACACATGGACATGAACTAAAGCGGGGGAATGTGGGTGGGAGGTGGTGTGCAGGGTGGAGGGGAATGAAGGGGGGAAAATGGGACAACTATAATAGCATAATCAATAAAAATATTTTTAAAAAAGAAAATATCTTTATATATAGATCATTGTGCCCTTAATATGTTATTTCCTTAGAAGGGATGCATAGAAGTGAAATTTCTATATCATGAGTCTGAAAATTTTATATTTGAATGCACCTTGCCAAATTACCTTTCAAAAAGGCGGCACAAACTCTGTGCCCAACAATAGCATGGGGGTGTTGGGTCTCCCTAGGCAATGCTTGCATGGTTGAAGATTTGTATATGTTAGTTAGATATTTTTTCATGTGAATTTTAAGATTATATGTTTCCATGTGTTAGGCCATTGTTCTAGTTGTCTATTGTTATTGAACAAACTATCTCAAATAAAAAAACATTTTATTACATGTCATGACTTTTGTGGGTTAGGAATTTGGGCAGGACTCAGCCAGGTGACACTGCTGTCCACTTGATGTTAAGTGTGGCTGCCTGATTGTATGCATCTGGCACCTGGGGTCGTCTGCAGGGTCTGAGATGGCTTTACTCACCTGCTTCTAGTCTTGATGGGAAAGCTGGAAGGGTACACTCAGCTGGGCCCTGGTCCTTCTCCATAGAGTCCCAAAGCCTCTCCATGTGGACTCTGCAACAGGGTAGTCTGACTTCTCACAGGTGGCTCAGGGCTCTAAGTAACCAAAATGAAAGCTCCTGATCCTCTCAAAGGCTAGACTTAAAACTGGCATGGGTCACTTCCACCATTGTGAACTGATCAAAGCAGTCACAGGTCATCCCAGATTCAAGGGAGGCCCAAGGGACCTCTCCTCTCAGTAGAAGGACTGTCAAAAAATTCGTGGCCATTTTTAGTCTGTCACAAATGTTACTATTAGTATATTTCCTATTAAAAAATCTTTCCATTTCTTGAGGAAATCCTATTTGGACATGGTAGAAAGTCATTTAAAAACCTTTGTTACATGTATCCAGATTGGAAACTGAGTCAATTGTAGTCATTTAATTTTTTTCGCATGTAAATCTGCAGTTGTACATTGTGGCTATGTGTGAACTTGGAAAGTATTTTGTAATATTTGTATGTGAACATGGAAAGTATTTTGTAATATTAAGAACAGACAACAAAATATTTAAGAGACATGGAAAGGTAGTATTGGGTTGGCCAAAAAGTTCGTGTGACTTTTTTTCCCATAAAATAAAACACACATTTTTCATTTTCACCAATAACTATTGATGTGGATATTTTGGCTATGTCAGCTATATCCTGCATGGTGCAATGTTGATTGCTCTCAATTAATGTCTCAATTTGATTGCTATCAACTTCATTGGTCTACCTGACCATGGAGCATCATCCAGCGAGAAATCTCTAGCACGAAACTTCAGAAACCACTTTTGACATGTTTGATCAGTCACAGTATCTTTTTCATATACTGCACTAACCTTTTTTGTGTGCATTTCAGTTGCATTTTTACCTTTTTTAAAATAATAAAGCACACAATATGCCAACAATGTCACTTTTCTTTCATTTTCAATATTAAAATGGCTACACAAAAATTCACCGATCTTGATGTTTTTTTTTAAATGCACACTGATATGACAGCTGTCACAACACAATCTAACAAAATTGTTTAGTGTGAAGTTAGGGACAACTAAGCACTACTAGAGCCATCTTACAGAAAAAAACAAACAAACTTTTTGGCCAACCCATACCTTCCGGAAAGGTTTATTGCAGGAACAGGAACCTAATTTTAGGACTGGTCCAAGATTAAAGTTACTGGAGTTTTAGTATTGCTTTACCTCTAGTCAGCTTTGTGACTTCTTCAAGTCTCTATATTTCTCCATGTATCTTATTCATAAAACAAGGTAGTTTTATACTGTTAAAAATAAAATTTTAAAACTTGAAAATAAAAAGCATCTGATTTCAGAAGTATTTCACTATGTTTATTTTTATTGATAAAACTCAATAAAAATTTAAAATAGGGCTGAGGGCTGGGTGGAGGTGGGCAAAGGGAGGTAAAAGGGAGACATCTGTAATGGTGTCAAAATTAAAAATAAAGTTAAAAAAGTTAAAACATCTAAGCTTGAACCCTTGGTACCTGCCTTCTCTAATAAAATAATAAGACAATGCCCATTTTTGCAGCTGCATCATTTGCACAAGACTAGGAATTCCTCACAATGGGTACCATTATCATAACATTTTACAGAAACAGAACTTGAGATTCAGAGAAGGTAAGTACCTGGCCCTGTCATGCAGTTAGTTAGTGGCCAGGTTAGGATTTCAATTTTTGAGTCCAGAGCACAGGTGTGCAGCCGCCACTATCCTCCCCCACAACTACTATGCCTAACCACGCATCGTGACGCATACCAGGAAATCAATGGCAATGGCCGTTGGCCTCTTCAGTCATTGTGACTAGGAAGCATGATTATGCTTTAAAATGAATAAACAACTCTTGCAAATCTGCTCACTGGGTTAAGGTGACATGGGAAGCAATCACTGTGAATCATCTAAGGAACACAGGGAGAATGAAGCTCATGGTGAAGCACATCTGCCAAATGCTGGAAAGATCAGCAGCCCTCCAGAACCAGTGACCCGCAACGCTGGGCGGCATGATTGCTGGACTGTGAGGCCCAAGCCTCCTGGGCTTAGCTGGCAGCTGTGATTCCAGGAGGGTCAGGCTCTAAGATGTGCTGTTTCCTGCCCATTGCAGTTTACAAAGTCACATCAGAGAAGCTGAGCCTGATGGCCTCTGAACAGTGGTTGGGGTTTTTTATTTTTTTTTCCTGGCAGCAAAATTAAAACTGTACCTAAGGATTTATCCACCCTTTTGCTGATCTCGATGTGAGCTGTGCAGTGAAATCCCTGTACACAGCACCGGCTCTATCTCCTAGGGTGTTGCTTAAAATGTGGCTGAGCACAAATGGGTTACATCGAGTCTTGTTGAAGTCAGCACACAGAATTAATCTCTAAAAGTAATGAGAGAATTAGTTCCACTCTGTGAGATAAATAAATGCAAAGCATGGCGAAGTCAGAGATGTTCGGTTCAGCTGCTTTTAGAAGTAGACATGTGAGGAAAAAGGTATGGTGTGCATGGGCACATTTGAATGCCACTCTGATTCCTTAGGTGATGATGATACTTTGGGTTTCTTTTTAAAAATATATTTAATATATGGGGTTGTTTTAGCTTGCAACTGTTCACCTTCAGTGCTTTTTATCACTGGAAAAGGTAAAAACTTAACAGTGTCATGGCCAGTGTTTTCCTTTTTTTAGCTCTTAGAAACATGTGATATTTAAGTAAATATAAAATTAGGAACCATTTCTGTTGGGAACCGCCCTGCCTGTTTTGAGAAGCTGTAACCCCCCCATGGTTAAGGCTGAGTGAGTGACCTTCAGACCGTAAGCAACTAAGGAGACAAGGCTTATCTTCCTGGCAGGGGCACCACTTCTGCTCCTTTGTCTTCACCCTGCCTGGCCCCCAATGCTTGATTGGTCAGCCAATGACAGGTAAGATTCCCCAAGGGGGAATGACCTAAGACAGGCACGATCGTGTGGAGGCCCCAGGGAAGGACTTAGGGGGCTATAGCAAAAGGGGATGATGGACCCTCAGCTATGGCATAGCCTGAGTCCTCATTCTGTCTGTGAGAGGTCTCTTAATCTCTTGGCTGCCTTGCTTACCCTGCCTGACTTAAGCCTGAAACAACGCTGGTGGTGGGTACCTCTCTGTGCTGGAAAGGGCGGGTTCCCCGGGTGATCAGGCCTAAGAAAGAATATGTAAAATCCTGTGAAACCTGCTTTGTTTAGAATGCTCTCAATTAAATGATAAGGGTCCAAGCAAGAAGTGAATTTTTTCCTCAGAGTTTTATAGCTCTTTAGCTATCTGACCCTGACTCAAAATACGCCCTCAGAGTTCTTTGTACATCATCTATTGTTTGATCCTTACCGCCTGACAATGATTAATGAGCCTGTATTCCTGTGCAAAAGGAACCCAATAAAAGCCCATTGAGGAAAAGGCTCTCGGCCCTTCTCCTTTGAGAGATTGGCCACCTTTCCTCCCCAAGCAGATCATGTCTTGGTAGGCTTATTCTCATCCGTGGCAGCTGGGGTGGGGGGGCCCTGTGGGCAGAGCCCCCCCCATTTCAATATTTAAAGCCCATAAGGCTCTCTGCTTTCCACCCCTTCCTTAATGTTATTTTTACCTTGACTCTGAATTTCATGCTTTGGGGTTTTTTTTCTAAGTGTGTTCCATGAACCAGAAGTGCTTGTTTAAACATTGTTCTGAAAGACTGAGGTAAAGGAAGTCATATCAGAGAAAATTTCTCCCCAAGTACCTAATGAAATGAACAAAATGTTATTTTTCAAAAGGCCAAAAATTCATCAGCAGCAATCAAAAATTGAAAAAGGGTATAACTTCACGTCATAAAGTTTGAAAAGTGGCCTTTAACACCTACTCCCCAGGAAGAGAAGTGAGGAAATTCTGATGCCCTGAATACTCTCTGATTTGAAAAGAAGTGGCCAGAAGGTTGAGTGGGTGGGGAACATATTCTGTCTCTGCACGGCTGCAGATCCCACTGAGGCAGG
This sequence comes from Anoura caudifer, assembly GCA_004027475.1. NCBI lineage: Eukaryota > Metazoa > Chordata > Mammalia > Chiroptera > Phyllostomidae > Anoura > Anoura caudifer. The sequence continues at coordinate 40,354 of PVKU01011216.1, read as the reverse complement.
TGGGGCCGACAGGCCAGCCGTGCTCCCAGGTTGCTGCTGATCGAGAGGAACCAACGGGAGCCTGTGGAGTAGGCAATGCCTGGCTCTCCCTGGCCGGACTGACCCTGGTGAAGGACGTGGGCTGGGACTCAGAGGAAAGAATGCAGTGCAGGATCCCCACCAGGACTGCAGGCAGCTCCAGAGAGGCTCTTCTTCCCACTCTCAGGTTTCAGGCTGCAGAAAAGTAAATAGAAAATGACATCCAGCCCCCAAACTGTTGCCCAGCGGGGTGATAAATAGTTTCCTAGGGAAAGTAAGAAGATCAAGAAGTGCATTCAATCAGAGAAAATGAAGTTATACAGAACTGCCCAACTGTAGTTTGAATATAATGAAAATAAATAGCATGTCAACCTTGTAAATGTGCCAGAGAGAGAGAGAGAGAGAGACCCAACAAACAGAAGAAAACTACCCCAAATTGCCTTTTGCTAAAGAAAAACTTAATAAAAATATGCTATCAATAAAATAAGAGCTGAAAGACAAAATGCTGAAACAACAGAAAGAGAAAGAAAAATTACAAGGCTAAGGAAAATAATACAATTAAGTTCTAACAAATAGATTGGGAAACAAGGAACAGCCCAGATGCAACTGAAGTGTTACTGGCATTGAAGAAAGACTTAAAAGAACCACTTTGAACACAGCAGAAAATTACAAACAAATTAAAACAATTAGACCGAATATGGTGTTCAGATCTAGGCGATACAAAATAAAGACAATTATTGTCCTTAAAATAGCATACTCAACAATAGAGGGTAAAAATTATTCAGAAAAACAATGAAGGAAAATTTCCCTGAAATGAAAGAACAAAATCTGCTACTGAAGCATCCACAATATACCCTGAAACTATTTGACATGAAACAATGGACATTAATTAAGACGTTTAAAACATGTAACAAAATGGGAGGAGAAAGAAGAAGAAAGGATGGGTGGGAGGAAAATTACCAAGAATGAGATTTTCAAATTTCAAAGAAAACCTCACCTACGTGAGAGCATCAAGAAGGAGGATTGAAATGTTGGGGACAGGGGAGTGGGAATGCACAAAAAGGTACGAAAGCATAAAAGCCAAGTTTCCCTAAGTGGACAATTTTGCATCAGGTTAACCTTCCCTGTGATCCATCGCCCCATGGGTAACATGAAAACAATAATGCCTGCTTCACGGGGCTGTGGGGAGGAGTGAAAGGGAAAGTGAATGTAAAGACTGGACCGCTGAACCCGACATTCGAAGTCCCTGGTTACTGCGGTCTCTCCTCCCTCCCCCGCCCCCCTGCCCTTGCCCGTAGTCTACACGCTGGTGTTCGTTTTGTTCGCTCAGGCTCACTTTATATTCTTATGCCACTGGAGTTCTTCAGGTTTAGCAATTCATGCCTCAAAGCTAAATATTTGCTGGCAAGCTGTTCTTATAGTATCATGGGAATTATCAGGGGCTTGGACGTTAGAACTAGGCTTCAATCCTGGGTTGCCTCTCTCAGACACATAATGGAAATATCTGAAGGAGAAGGAAGAGAGAAAGGAACAGAAGCAATATTTGAAACAATAATGATGATTTCCCCAAATTAATGTGAGACAGAAGTCCACAAATCCAGGAAACTCAGAAAATATCAAACAGCATAACAGGCTTGCAAAAGTACACCTATACATCTCATATTCAAACTGCAGCAAGTCAAGGATAAAGGGAAAAATCTTGAAAGAATCCAGAGGAAAAAAAACACCATACCTGTAGAGCAGTAAAGACAAGAATTACAACCAATTTTTCCTCAAGGAAGCAAGAGAGGAACAAAATATTTAAAGCACTGAGAGAGGAAAAAACCCCACCAACCTAGAAATCTGTGTCTTGTGAAATTACCTTCACAAATTAAGGAGAAATACTTTCTTAAATGAACAAAAATTGAGGGAGTTTTTTGCAAGTAGACCTGCCTTGCAAGAAATATTAAAAGAAGTTCTTCAAAGAGGAGCAAAGTCATATAGGTCAGAAAGTCGAATCCACTACATAAAGAAAGGAAGAGCATTACAGAAAGGAAAAGTGAAGGTAAAATAAAACCTTTTTATTTTATCTAACAGATAATAGTTTGAGGTAATAATAGCAATGTATTTGACAATTTTAGTTTATGTATAAGTGAAATGAGTGACAGCAACAATACAAGAGATGAAAGACAAGGATTGGGAATATTTGGTCATTATAAGGTATTTGCATCACTCATGAAGTGATACAATGCTCTTGAAAATGGTCACGCCCTGACCGGTGTGGCTCAGTTAGTTGAGTGTCATCCTGCAAAGCGAAAGGTCGGCTGTGCAATTCCCCTGAGCAACTGATCAATGTTTTTCTCTCACACTGATGTTTCTCTCCCTCTCTTCCCCTCTCTCTAAAAATAAATAAATAAAATCTTTTTTAAAAGAAAGAAAGGAAGTGGTCATACAGGCTAGCATCCAGCATTGTTGCTTTTACCACCTGTGACTTGGAATCCAAGAACTTCAGAGGCGAAATGGACTGCGCAGCACCGCAGACTGCGGCCCGCGTGTGGATGGACTGGCTGTGTGGGGTGACCTCCTCTAATTAGAGGCGATGCTTCTCCTCTGATTCTCCTGGCAGCCTGTTCAGAAGTGACACTGTTGAATGTGTGCATCTCTTTTAATTCTCTAAGGGGCCGGGATTCCCCTTTGGATGCCCCTCTCTCCTTCACACCCAATCCATTAGCAAGTCTTGCTTGTGCTACTTCCAAAATATCTCCTACATACAGGGGTGGGAAAAAATAGGTTTACAGTTGTTTGTATGGAATAATATATAATAATTACTAAATGATAATACAAGAATGAACTCTGTTTCACATCCTTTAACTGTGAATCTATTTGTGCCCACCCTGTATGTCACACATCTGTCCCCTGCCACTGCATTTGAGGAGCCCTTACCTCCTTCTGACTGGATGGTTGTACTAGCCTCCCCACTGGGTCTTTTTGCCTCCGAGCTCTCCCTTCTCTGGGCCAAACTCTTCATTGTTGGACAAATTTTCTTTGGACAAACAAATCCTGTTACTCTGATTATAAAACTTCCTGGACTGTTTACAAGAAAGTCTAAACTCCTTGGCATACACAATCATACAGTGCTCACCTTGTCAGCCTCAGCACCCATCACTCTCTCGTGCACCCTCCAGCCTCACTGAGCATCTCACCTTTTCCAGGATATTCCACATGGCTTCAGGCCCCTCTCCTTCTGTTCCCACTGTCAAAATACCCTTTCCTTCCTTCTCCACCAAAACAATTACTCATAGTTTCCAATCTCATCAAGAAGTTTGCTGCTCTGGACAAGATATGACCAGGAGGTCCATTTAGGAGTTTCTTAGTCCCAGGCCCTGCTCTTCCTCTCTGCAGACTCTTTCCCTAGTGACTATCATCCATGATGTGGCTTCACTTATTGGCACACATGTGACCCACATATTCACATCTCCCACACAGACTTGTCCTCCCAACTCGTAGATCCAACCACCTACTTGATGGCACGGGCTTTAGCCCACAGTGTCCACGGAATTATGACTGAGATGAGACAAATTCACATGGACTACTGAGCCCTGTGGAGGAAAAGTGACAGCACGGCCACTCTTTCAAGGGGAGAGATTGCTGACCCTTGCCGTGACAGGCTTTTATTGGCTTTAATTTGCACAGGAATACAGGGCATATATGGAATGCTCATCAATCACTGTCAGGCAGTAATGATCAAATAGGCAACATTCAAAGAACTCTGAGGGCCTATTTTGACTCAGGGTCAAATAGCTAAAGGGCCATAAAACTTTGGGGAAACAAACTCATTTCATGCTTGGACCCTTATCAGAAAATTGAGGGTATTAGCAAAGCAGGTTTCACAGGATTTTATACATCCTTTCTTAGGCCTGATCAGCCCAGGGAACCCACCCTTTCCAGCACAGAGCCAAACCCACCTGAGGCATTATTTCAGGCTTAAGTCAGGCAGGGGAGGTAAGGCAGCCAAGGGATTAGGAGACTTCTCACAGACAGGATGAGGACTCAGGCTATGTCAGAGCCGAGGGGTGAGGGTCCATCACCCCCTTTCTCCAAAGCCCCCCAAGTCCTTCCCTGAGGGCCCCCTAGTGACCATGCCTGTCTTAGGTCATCCCTCCCTTGAGGAATCTTACTCATCATTGGCTAACCTGTCATGCATTGGGGGCCAGGCAGGGTGAAGTAAAAGGGGGCAGAGGCAGTGCTCCTGTAGGGGGGGATAAGCTTTGTCTCCTTAGTGGCTTAGGGTCCCAAGGTCCTTTACTCAGCCTTAGCCATGGGGGGGGGGGCGGGTTACAGCTTCTGAAACCAGACAGGGCGGTTCCCAACAACTTGATATTGCCTTTTTTAATATTTGAGAGCTCTTTTAATAGTCATTGAAATTATTATGTAAGCACTGTTATTATTCTCACTTTGAAAACTAGAAGACTGAAGCTCAGACAAGTGAGATACATATGTTTGCACAGTGGATTAGTGTTTGATGGTATCTGAACCCAGGACTCTCTGCCTGAAGTCTCATGCTGTTATCCAACATGTGTCATTTCTGCCTCTTAAATATTCACATCACAGTAACTGAGATAGTTTGCTTAACATCATCTTCATCATCGTTATCATCAATAAAAGCATTACTGTTAAGAAATGGAACTAATTTATTTGAATAGGAATAAATCAATATTCTGGATAATTTTTTTAAAGACATACACAATATAATAGAGTCTTAGGGCTGGATAGGATTTTTAAGGACATTTGGCCCATCTGTTTTTCCTACTTGATTCTGGGACATATGTGAGGTCATGTATTTTTTTTTTAAAGAAATATTTTCATTAGAATGGATTAATGTTGCCTTTCTGGGCAATGAGGAGAGAAAATTAATGTCTGATTGTCTTCAGGAGAAGAAGTCCTATGGCTATTTTGCCCACCATTGCACTTAAATACCCTAACACCGTGCCTGGAATATAATTAGTACTTAACAGATGTTTTTTAGATGAGTAGATAGCTCACTCTGTACATTTCAGTAGGCCTTTGCCCAGAATTATTTTCAATAATTCTGCATTGAAATCCTGGTTTTGACTTTAAGGACACATGATTTGTCTTGTTCATTTTTGTTTTTGTAAAGGGACTGACACCTGGCCTGACTCATAGTAGGTGTTCCAAGTGTGTCTGATTTACTAATTGTTTAAGTCATAAAGGTCGCTGTTACTTTATTATGGCCAAAGGTGGAATTACATACACATTAGCTTGGCCAAACTTAATCCCTCAACTCCCTGGACACACAAATGTGCAACTTTTGTGGTCTGGAATCTAGTGGATAAGGAAATATATGGCTGCCATAGTTTGGAAGAACCAGGGTGGAAATGTTCTCGATATATCTAAGATAATAAGGAACCCACACTGCCGATGGGACATTATTTTAGCCTGCATGTAGTACTTTGATTTCTTGTCTACAATTGTGGATGTGTATTAGAATGGTTTAGTAATGTTGAGTATAGTGCGAGGGCTTCATTTAAACACAGGAAGCATCTGGAAGGATGGTAGAAGTGAAGGAGGAAAGCTCTGGTGTTGACTTCCTTTCTTTCTGGGAATAAACCAGTGTTGCTGTTATGAAATTGGCTGGAGGGAGGGTGAGAGAGAAGGGGCAAGAGATCCCACCACTAGTCTTCTTTGAGCAGGGCTGGGGGGCAGGGAAGGGAAGGGAGGGGAGATTCATAGCCCACTACAAGTTTCCTTGATTTTCTTTATTTTTAATCAGATGAACTCCCTTCTTGCATTGAGAGCTAGCACCTGATACAAAGGATGCCAATGTTCATGGATGCACAGATAGAAGAAAGAGACAGTGGTGTCCTCTGTTCTCTCCCGTCAGCAATTCTGGAGATGCCTTATGACACCTTCCACGAGGCTCTGGTTGCTAAATACTGGGGTTGCAGTTTTTTATTATTATCATCCCATTTAAGTCTCAAAGCATATTTTAATTGGGTGGTTTTGACTTATTTGGAGTTGTCAGAACCCATATAGCGCAGCAGAATAACCTTTGGGTTTTGATATGTGTGTCTCAAAACAGGGCTGGAAAAAAGAGGAGGAGTAGAATCTGTGTTTGCTTTCAAACCCACTTGGAACCAGGGAAGTTTATAGCTCAAGCTGCTTTCTGGACTCTCCAGACATCACTGCTGACTCTGCACTTTGGGGGACAGGTTGTCACTTCAGCGTTGCCAGGTTGTTCATTTTAAATGATCTGTTTAGAACAAAACACTTCGTTAGAAAAACTTTCGGCTAAATTCTTTCACCACAAACAGTTCTCATATCCTATTGAGAGATGAAATTTGCCACATCAATAGTATTTTAAGAAATCACCTATAATTGATAATGAAGTGCCCTAAATACATGAAAAAGCATGAGAATTGCAATTTTTCAGAAAGCTGTTCATCTCCAGGTGTGTGATATTTTCAAACGGGGCCATCTAGTGGAATCCTCTAGCAGTACAACCAGGAGTGCTTCCCCTCAGACCACACATTCAAGTTTTTAAAATAGTCTTTTGATGCTTCTAAATCCAAAAGAACTGTCCCTGACATTAAGAGTCTATTTGGAAATAAATATCTTTCCACTGAAATTCCTGCACTGATTAATTTGACAATATCCTAATCTGTGGGTACATGTTCAATTAAGTTTCTAAAAGTTTGAAGTTGTTTACTTTTTTCCCTTTCCTATGAAAAACAGCCCTTTTAGCCTGCCTCCTCTCACACCATGAAATCTCACTGAAGAAGTAAGAAATGTGTATGTGAGACAACCTGAGAATTATACAAGACAGTGCATGATGTAGGGTCCAAATGTTTGTTACAGATGCAGTTGGGCTGCACTTGACCCATCAATCACATTGTTGGAATTAAATAAGATCTCAAAGGGTGTTCCCTTGGACTGCATGGAGAAAACAGGACTCTATGGGAAATGTGTACATGAATTTCTCCCTAATCAAGTGGGATGGAGAGTTTGTTCACCAAACTCATCTGGCTCTCTTCCTGGAAACAGCTGAATTACATTTTGCAGTAACCCCTGAAGCTGGGTGGGGCCCTGTGACTGAATTCTGACAGATGGAATGTGGCTGGAAGAGATGAACACCCCTTCCTGCCGTGGCTCCTAAAATACCCGTATCTTCCTTCATGTTTTTTCATCCCCCCTCCCCACCCATCACCCAGTAGAGGTCACTGCCCAGGGCCACAGGAGCCTTTATCAGCCTGTGTCCTTCAACACCTTTGCAGAGCCTGCCCCTCCCCTGATTCCCCACAATCTACAACGAACTGTGGCAGGGACAGGAAATATGCTTTCATCATTTTAAGCCAGTGGGATTTGTGGGTTGTTTGTGAATTGCCCTGGGTAACACAGGAGAGAAGGAACAACCGGAAGGAAGGAAAGAGGATGATGTCAGAGAAAGGCATTCAGGTCCAAATTCCCTGCAGAGACATTTGTGAGCATTCTGACTCTTCTTCAGGTTTCAGAGTAAGAACGTGGTTGGTAAATTCTGAGAACATGCAGCAGAACAGCTGGGAGTGGAACCACAGAGTACTTTCTGACAGGGCTTGAACTTACAGGATCTGTGTGGGGTCTGGGAGGCAGGCTGTGGATGGAGATGCTTCCCACAGCTCAGATGGTGAAGTTTCCAATCTGATAACAGGGCTTGTCAGCTTTGGCCAGCAGACACTTGCTAATTGTTTCATGCTAATTAATCTTCTCGATTAACTCTACTCCAAGATGTCCTCCTGTAAGATAAGGTATGTGCCTGGTTCGCCGTCATAGATGTTCCAGGTGTATTCCGGCTAGGCAGAGTGGGATGTTAGCAAAGTTGTTCATCTGAGCCATTCGTGGAATACTTGGCACAGATTTAACACATAAGGAGTCCTTTGAACGCCCAAAAGGAATAGAAATCTGTAAGCCTCAGAGGTCAAAGTTCTGCAGAGGAGGTGAGACTTGAGCTAAACTGTCACCTGGCAGAGAGGAAGAAGGCACGAGTGCTGGCAGAAGGCAAAGAGAGCGGAGTGAACAAGGAGACATTGTGGAGGGTAGAAAGGCTATTGGCCTTAATAATGTAGGACTGCAGCAGGAGAAGAGGGTGAAATTAAGCACCATAGACGAAATGAGGGCAAGTTACGAAGAACCTAAAAACCATGACTGGGATTTGGATTTGAAGCCTCATGCCAGATCTCCCAGACCAACCAAATATAATGAATAGACAAGCTGGACTTACCCAGTCATGTGTTCTGGTACCTGCCAATCATTTACTTTCTCCCCAGTGGGAGAGGATCTGACTGAACACCTGCTCCTAAATCTGAACGTGCCAAGATAATGAAATGTACTAGTTGGTGCTTCCTCTTTGCGTACCCTCTCATCTGCCCAGCATCTCATCCTTCGTGATCCAGTTTATTGCCTTCTCTGGTGCACTGCCTTCCCTGAGCCTCACCCAGGTCGACGATCACTCCTTCCCTGTGCAGCCATGAACAATATATGCCCCACTATCTCCTGTTTATTGCAAGTATTTATTACTTCTCTGACACCCCAACTGTGGATTCTTTGAAGGCAGGGAGGGCCGTGTCTCGTTTAACTCTGTATCCCTGACACTGACAGCAAGGTCTGTCATTTGGTAGGTACTTGAGATTAACGCATAATAAACACACAGGTGGATGGATGAATGAAAAGTTGAAACGTTTATTTTCCTAAGGCCGGAGACTTCATTCACACATCCACCGTAGCCAGTATGTGCAGTCATCTGTCTTCGTATTTGTCTTCCTTCATTAGATTGTAAGGCTCCTTAAGTCTTGTTCGTAAATGTATTCTCAGCACAGTTCAGTGTCTGTGGTTAAAAAACAAAGTTAAATGTTTGTGGATGAGTGGAGGCATGGGTGTTTCCTGCTATGAGCACTCACAAATTACAAGGATTTGGTGGTAGGAGATCTTGGAAGAAATTTGATACAAGTAAACAGTTGCTTGGAGAGGGCTTAGTACACAAGATAAGGCACAAATTTAGGGTATTGTTCGGATATGTAGTTTGAAGTAAGCCAATTACAGAGAACTTTGCTCTTGGCCACAGGAACTTTTGGATTTTGATATTTAAAACTTTCCTTCCAATATAAGGTAAACCGAATTGAGCCCATTGTAGTTAGTCTTGCTTCTCTAAGTGGTTCTCAGTAAATAGGCCAGTAAAGAGTAAGCCATTGTTTCTGATGTAGTAGCCTTGAGGAATTGAGGCCAGCCAAGGCAGGAGCTGTTGAAGGATACATCCCACTTGTTCCTCACAAGATGATACTTTGGGACCAATACGTAACTTTTTTCAATCAATATGTACCTTTTTTACTCCCATCCTGCCAAATCCTAAGAACCCTTATATAGATCCTAAGAACAAAGAACTTGGCTGTCTGGTCACCCAGCCTCTGGCCACCCTTACTTTCACCACCTTGCTGTGCCCTGAACCTATGCCCTTCATACCTAACTTAGCTAGGCCCATTCTCTTCTGTGGGAACAGATCACTAATAAACCCTGATCACACTCTAATAGATTTGCTGATCTGTAATTCTTTCTATGCATCGGCAAGAAGAGCCAGGTCTCTCTAGTTAACATTATGAATACATGCTCACTCTATTTTTTCTTTTGTTTTATTTTATTCTTTGTTGGTCATTAGTAACTTTATAGAAAAGAAACAAACTTGTATGTTTGCAAGTGTTTTTCAAGTTTAGGTAATGTAATAATCCCTTTTATAGGAAGGCAAATAAATTCTTGCGTATTTCTAGAATAAAATGTTTTCATTATAACTTGCTTGGGCTGGTGTGGCTCAGTGGACTGAGTGCTGGCTTGTGAATCAAAGGGTTGCCAATTTGATTCCCAGGCAGGGCACATGCCTGGGTTGCAGGCCATGTCCCCAGCTGATAGTGTATGAGAGGCAATCACCCATTGGTGTTTCTCTCCCTCTCTTTCTCCTTCCCTCCCCCTCTCTCTAAAAATAAATAAATAAAATCTTAAAATATATTTTCATTATAACTTTACTGAAATATTCACAAGAAATATAATCTGCATCTATATTCTTTTTCAACTACAAACCCCAAATTTTCAGATTAAATACAAACAAAAATCTAATACTAATACAATTCACATAATAGACATGTTTTAACAAAACAAAAACAATGATGTTGGGTTGAGTAGTGGAAAGACGCATTCTGGGGTTTTCTGCTTCATGTGTATTGCCTTGATCTTGAACATGCTGGAAACTTATTTGAGTCAGTGAGCATTGTTTTTATTGTTCCTTTTAAACAATGATGTTAATTTTAAGCATTTCATTGTTTTATTGGGTTGAGTTTCGTCATTTCAGTGCTTAATAAGCACCCTCCAAATTGCAATAGTAACAAAATATCCTAACAATAAAAAGGTATAATGAAAACTTTTTCATTTCGCCTATTTAGTACCTCACTGAACAAACCGTTGCTAGTCCATATATCCAAAGATGGGGTCTTTGCTGTGAAGCGGCTCCATTCACTGCTTCCCTACCTCTGAATGACTGAAACCTTTATTCACAGTGTGCCACGTCATCACATGGCCTCCACTGAGCTCCCAGGCAATTGTAAATACACATGCAAATCTGAGTTCTTGATTCTTGTCGAGAACTGAGGCAAGGCTGCCTTCTGTGTTACAGAGCTAGTGATTTTAATCAATCACTCTTTCTACAGTGTCTGATTGGCATCACTTGCCATGCAAAGTGCAGGGTTCCAACTACAAGTGAACGCTTGAGCAAATGGACATTGCCTTGGGTTCCTAAATGCTTGAGAAGCCAGCTTACTCTGCTATATTAATCTCAGAAGAATATTAAGATATCTTTAGTTACTCCAACCTTGTCCTTTCCGTTTTGTGGGCTGGTTAATGAATTGTGTATGAAACCCAATCGAATTGCATTAATTTGTCAGTAAGCTAGAGTGCCCCCTTGTGGGATCATACAGTAATTGTGAATACACACTTCCCAGGGGTGCTTAACTGAACATGCTCCACTACTGTGCTTTATTTTTATTCAACTCATCTTCATGGGTATCGCAGACGTAAATAAATGGGAATGGGTGGAGATGTGGTAGGCTGCAGCCTGTGGCGTAGGTATATGTTTTCCAAAACAATATTGATTTTCTCTCTCTTTTTAAATGTGGTGGTGGTGGGGAAAGGGTAGTAATTTTCCAGAATAAGTCAGAAAGATGGCTCCAAATTCAAGAAATTACTTGATGTCTTTAACTCTATCGCAAAGAAAATATTTACTTGAGTCATCAAATGTCTCACGGAGGAACTAGGTGCAGTCTTTCCTGGACGATTAATCACATGGGGACACACTCTCATTTGAGCACCAAGTGTTTGGATGGCGTTCACAACAGGGTTGGGAGCTCCAGCCCAAGGAGGCTGCGGAATTTTAATACAAAGTGCGGCTGTCATGAAACAAAATGAGGATTAAGAAAACTACTTCAAGGCACAGATCTTTAAAAGTTTATTTGGAAGAATTTCAAACATACACAAAATTATATGAAAGGAGTATATTATTGTAATTTCCATTTACCTATCAGACAGCTTCAACAATGACCCACTCATTGCTAGTCTATTCCCCCATAGCGCTTTCTGCCTGTCCAGTTACTAAGAAGTAAATTCCAGACATTGTATCCTTTCATCTATACATATTTTAAAAGGTATCTCCAAGAGATAAGATGTTCCTTTAAAAAAAGCCCTGGCCAGGTAGCTCAGTTGGTTAGAGCATCATCCCGATATGCCAAAGTTGTGGGTTCGATCCCTGGACAGGGCACATACAAGAAGCAACTAATGAATGCATAGATAAGTAGAACAACAAAACAATGTTACTGTTTCTCTCTCTCTCTGGCTCTCTCTCTCAAAAATCAATAAATAAAAAATTCAAAAAAATTAAAAAATATTATCACATACAAAAATTAACAATAACTGCTTAATATCATAAAAGATTGAGGTGTTCAAATTTCCCACAGTCTCTCCTTTTCGATTAAAAAAAGATTTTCTTTTTCGGGGAGCAGTTTTAGGTTTACAATAAAATTCAGTTGAAGGTCAGGCATTTCCTATACACCCCCTATTCTCACACATGCATAGCCACTTCCATTATCAACATTACTTCCCAGAATAGTACTTTAAAAAAAAAGATGGCTCTGGCTGGTGTGGCTTAGTGGATTGAGCACCGGCTTGTGAAGCGAAAGGTTGCAAGTCTGATTCTCAGTGAGGCACGTGCCTCAGAATCAGAGGGTTCTGATTTCCAGTGAGGGTTGCAGGCCAGGCCCCCAGTTGGAGTTGGGGGTATGTGAGTGGCAATCAATCGATGTGATCTCACATATAGATGTTTCCCTCTCTTTCTTACTCCCTTCCCTTCTCTGTAATAATAAATAAAATCTTTAAAAAAATAAAAAAAAACAAGGATGAACCTATACTGACACACTATAATCACCAAAATTCTTAGTTTACTCAAGGGTACATTCACTCTTGTGTTGCACATTCAATGGGTTCAGACAAATATATAGTAACATCCGAGGTCTGTCCAGAAAGTCTGCAGCCATGTGCTATGAAACAGACATTTACTGAAGAAGATACAAAATACAAGAAACATTGTACATAGGACAATGACACCTGGATCCCCTTCAAAGTAGGCACCTTGGGACCTCACACAGTTCTCCCAGTTGCCATCAGCTGTCCTGTTGTATTTTCTGAATCTCATCAATGGTCTGAAATCTCTTCCCTTTCAAAGATGATTTTAGTTTTGGTAAAAGCCAAAAGTTACAGGGCTCCAAATCTGGGGTCTAGGGGGGCTGAGTAACCTGTGTGACTTGATGTTTTACCAAAAAATTCTCCAAGAGATGTGATGCATGAGTGGGGACATTGTCCTGATGAAGCTGCCAATCACCAGTTGCCCAAAGATGTGGCCTTCTGAATCATCCAAATAGTTTCCCCAGAGGAATGTTCAAGCTTAACGCAAAATTTAACATAGATTCATTGCTTTACTCACTCAGTCATTTTGAATGCCAACGGCCACACAATACACATGCTCACTCGGTGGCATCTACTGCCCCCAGTGACTAGTACGGTGAAGTTGTCCTTGTTCACACATGTGTGTTCCAGTCTACTCTCCTTGGCTACCAGGTTACATTGATGTCATGTGAACCTTTCTTGTTATATTAACAATGGCTGGGCTTTTTCCAGACGGACCTTCGTATATCCATCATTATGATATCATACAGAATATCTTCACTGCTCTGCATATCCTCTGTGCTTTGCCTATTTATCTCCCCACCACCAGCAGCCCTGGCAACCACTGATCTTTTTATCTCCATAGTTATGCCTTTTCCAGATTGTCATATAGTTGGACTTACACAGCTGATAGCCTTCTCAGATTGGTTTCTTTCACTAATAATATGCATTTAAAATTCATCCATGTCTACTCATGGCTTGATAGCTCATTTCCTTTTGCTATTGAATAACATTTTATTGTCTGCATGTACCACTGTTTATTTATTCACTCACCTATTGAAGAAAATATTGGTTGCTTCCAAGTTTTGGAAATTACGAATAGTGTTGCTATAAACATTGGTATGCAGGTTTTTGTGAAAACATAAATTTGCAGTTCCTTTGGGTAAATATCAAAAGAATGAAATTGCTCGATTATATGGTAAGAGTATGTTTAGTTTTATAAGAAACTGCCACAGAGTCTCCCAAAGTGACTGCACCATTTTGCATTCCCACCAGCAGTGTGAGTGTTCCTGGTGCTCCCCACGCTCCACAGCCTCCCCAGCATTTGATGTCATCTGGGTTTCAGATTTTGGCCGCTCTCATAGCTGTTTAGTGGTATCTCATTGTTTTAATTTGCATTTCCCTGATGACGTACGATGTAGAGCATCTTTTCATATGCTTACTTGCTATCATACATCTTCAGTGAGGTGTCTGTTAAGGCCTTTGGACCATTTTTAAATCAGGTTTTGTTGTTGTTATTGAGTTACCATCGTCTCTTTTAATCTGAGGGTTCTTTCTATCTCTAGCTCTACCTCTATCTCTATCTACGTCTATATATATAATTTTAAGAAATGGAATCGCTTCTCTGCCATTTCTATAATCTGAATTTTTCTGAATGTGTCATTTCAGTATTGTATAGGAATTCCTCTGTCCCCTGTATTTCCATTAAATGAGTAGTTAGATCTAGAAACTTGATCAGATTCAGGTTGAATTTTTTGTTTGGCAAAGTCACTTCACAGGCAGTGAGGCAGCCTTCCACCAGGAGACTCAGTTGCTCTCTTTTTGAGACATCAGCAGCTATTGATTACTGCGGTGATTCATTAATGAACTAATGGTTGCAAAAAAGTGATATTCTAACTGCCATCCCTTCTTCTTTTATTAGGCTTTTATGCTTCTTTGAAGAAATTTCCCCTTATCACCTATTTTATTACTCTAAGATGTAATTTATATAGTGAGGCCAGAAGAATGCTTAATTTTTCCTCTACTCACCACTTTTCCAAATAAGGAATTAATTCCCTACCACCATTAAAAAGTGATCACTGAGTTTTAAAAAAGCATTATGAACTTATGTATGTGAACATATTTAATATTTTTCAATCCACTGACATCATTATATTTATTGATGCTCAGATTGTTCCATCTTAGGTGAATGGAAGGCTATTCAGGTTGGTTCCTGAATCATCTTGACAGGACTCTACTAGCCCTTAAAAACTTTTCTGCTTTTTGCTAAGACAAGATGGTCCAGGCTTCTTTTACATTTCCTAACTCAGACCTGAAATTAGCTATTTCTTTAAAGCAATGGTTCTCAGAGTGTAATCTGGGGACCCCTGGGAGTTCCTGTGATCCTTCCTTAGGGTCTGTGAGGTCAAAATTATTTTCATAATAATACTAGTTGCCATTTGACCTTTTTAACTCTCATTCTCTCACAAATGCGTATGAAGTTTCCCAAAGGCTACATGATGTGTGCTATTATGATTCAAAGCAGAAGCGGTTATAAGAATTCTGCTGTCATTTATTAAGCCAGGCATTAAAGAAATTTACAAAAATGTAAAAACAGTGGCACTCTTCTCATTAAATAATTGTTAATGGATGTTTTGTTATTTTCAAGTCTGTCTTAATTTCTAATGCAATTCTAATTCAGTAGATATAACCCACATGAAGAAAAGGTCTTTGGAGTCTTCAACAGTTTTTAAGAGTTTAAAGAAGTTTGGGGAGCAAAATGTTTGAGAATTGCTGCTCCAAGGAGTCTTAGCTCCTTTTAATGGAAAATGATTCTTAGAGATCACAATCTAGGAGCTAGAGATGTTCGTGGCTACTAGGTTGGCCATTGTTCTTAGGCCATTCAATGAGATAAAATGATATATACATACATATTCAAACTAAAGACTATAGAATTTTTACTTAAGCTCTTACATTTGTATCTCCTTTCTCCCATTTCAAAACCCCCAGCATAACCATTTATTTTCAGCGTCAGATTAACAATACCCCCATTATCATCACTACCAACAATATGATTACTTAAAATAATGAGATTTTTTTTTGTTGCAGTTCTTTTTGTCTTTGAGGTACAATAAGTATAGATGTACAATATATAATCTGACAGTTTAAAGTTTCTTGAAATGGTGTACTTTCAAGATTATGCCACCATGCAGATCAATTAGATCTCTGTGTCTTTACTTTTAATTTTCACAGGCTTTTTGTAACTTTATTTTCATTTTATGATAATATGAAATGCTTACATGGTTCTATAGATCTAGAATCTATTAAATAAGATATACTCAGAGAAGTTTAGTTTTTATCCCTATCTCCTCTATCCTATTCCCTTCTTCCCCCATAGGTAACATTTTTTAAAAACTGAGTTCCCTTTCCATTATTTAAAAAATTTAACCAAATGTGTGTATACATACATATATATCGGTATACACACACACACACACACACACACACACCACTATATATAGTATTATTTAGTATTTAGTATTATTACTATCACCCTCCCTTTTTTGGGTAAAAAGTAACATACTACATACACTTTTCTATCCATAGCTTTTTTTCCACTTAACAAAATATTCCGGAGAGCAATCTACAGTTGTATATAGAGTACTTCATTATGTTGTCGTACTATAATTATTCAACCAGTTCTCTAATGAGGAATTTGGGGCAACTCCCATTATTTTATTATAAATAGTGCTGCAATGAGTAGTCGTGCACATTCATATTTTTACCACCATATCTTTGGGACGGAGTCCTAGAAGTGCGATGGGTGAATGCGTCTAATTCTCCTAGATATTAAACTACTTTTTACTTCTGCAGTACAGATGAAGAAACATACTGAGATAGCTGCTCAATGCCACTTTACCAGTCACGGACAATGCTGGGATTTAAACTCGGCTGTCGGGACTCCACAAACTCCAGGGAAGAGGAATTCCAAGGTGGAAAGACAAAGAATTTTGCATTTGGATAATTCAATGAATCACATACTCGCATCCTTCCCAGCACACCAGTTCTTCCTTATCAGAACTGCAAGTCCTCTGACTTCTTGAACTTGGTTCTCAATATCTCCTCTCCTTTAGGGCACACCCGCTGGTAATCAGTGTCCATGAAAGGCGGGTGCAGAGCTTTGCGCATGCTCAGCTACTGCGCGGTGATTGGAGCCGCGGCGGAGGCAGGGCCGGCGTGGCGTCACAAAGGCGCGCCGCTCCCAGGCGTCCTCGCAAGGTCGCTTTGCCCAGCAGGAGCGCGCCCAAGTGACTAGACCCTGGTCCGGGGACGCGTCGTCTCCTTCTGCCTGGGTACCAGCGGCGACATGACAGGGTACACACCGGACGAGAAACTGCGGCTGCAGCAGCTGCGAGAACTGAGAAGGCGATGGCTGAAGGACCAGGAGCTGAGCCCCCGGGAGCCGGTGCTGCCCCCTCAGAGGTTGTGGCCTATGGAGAGATTCTGGAATAAGTTTCTTCAAGACCAGGCCCCTTGGAAGAACCTGGTGAGTGACGGCCCTCCCTCCTTCCCCCACCTCCACCCCCGGTACACACAGCCCTACGCGACCCCCAGCCAGCTTGCTGGGATGCCTGCTCCTTGCAGCCACACCAAGGACTGACATCTCTTTGCGCTGGCAAGTCCGGATAGTTCCCGGAGGGACGATCGGGTTCAACCAAGACAGGTTTAGCGGGAACGCTGCTTTGTTCCAGGAGTGGGTGGGAGTCAGGAGTCCTGGAGCACTTAGGGCTTTGGGAGAGTCTTGCCTCTGCTTTCTAGTATGATCAGAAGGAGGCTAATCTTTGCTTGGATTTGGCAGGATACTGCACGTTTGGTTCTCTTTTGACTGTACAAATCTGCCCTCAGACTGATGATAGCCAAGGATTCCGTAGTTAAAATTCTATGATTTTAATATTTGAGGACACTTGGCTGATTTTTAAGGTTGACGTTGTAGAGACCAACAGACATTACATCCTACTACCAGAAGTCTCAGTAAGCCTCTAGCTGATAGTGTAGCCCCCCGTGTGATTACCATGATAGACAGGGTCCTGTTAGTATGCATAATGAGTCATATTCAAGAGCCACCTTTCTAAACTACCACTATGTACTTTTAACAAGCTATTTCATTTAAGAGAAATGCCATTCCTGGACTTTACTCTGCAGACAGTCACTAATTCAAGAGTTGTCTTTAGCCCCGGCCCTTGTGGCTTAGTGGGTTGAGCCCTGGCCTCTAATCCGAAAGTTGCTAGTTCGGTTCCCAGTCAGGGCACATGCCTGGATTGCGGGCGAGTCCCTAGTTGGGGGCGTGTGAGAGGCAACCGATGGATGGATCTCTCACACGTCAATGTTTCTGTCACTCTCTTTCTCTCTCCCTTCCCCTCTCTCTAAAAATAAATAAATACAATCTTTTTTTTTTAAAAGAGTTGTTTTTATTTTTAGGGTCTCTGGATGTACTTTTGAGGTCATAAATTAAATCACATCAGTTACGAAGGATGAACACTATCTCAGAATTGCTCTCAACTAAGACATCTGTTGATAATAATAATAATAAGTAACACTTGGGTGCTTACTCTGTGTGGGTCAGTTTGCCGAGGGTTTTATATGTTACTTTACCTAATGCTTTATTCCTATAAAGTAGAAAATGATTTGTAATTCTCATTTTGAATGAGTGGAAACGGAGGCCTACAAAAATTCACTCATCTACTTGTGGTCATAGAGCTAGAAATTGAAGTTCATATTGAAATGTGTGTATCTACTTATAGTCTACAGAGTTTGGTGCAATTTTTTTCTGAGAAAGTGGTATTAGATACTTATTTATGGTGGTAAAATTGCACTCTAATTCAACCCTTCTCTCACCCTTTATTTCCTTCACATTACTTGTTCATTTTGGCAGCCATTGGTTGAAAGAAGACATCCCTCCCATCAGCTAGTAATGTGAAGAAGTAAATAATCAGTCCTGGCTGGTGTGGCTGAGTGGATTGAGCACAGGCCTTCGAACCAAAGGGTTGCCTGTTTGATTCCCAGTCAGGGCACATGCTTGGGTTGCAGGCCAGATCCCCAGAAGGGGGTGCAAGAGAGGCAACCACACATTGATGTTTTTCTCCCTCTCTTTCTCCCTCCCTTCCCCTCTGTTATTAAAATAAATAAGTAAGATCTATTTTTTAAAAAGTAATTAATCATTTGTTGAAATCCATCTTAACTTACTTTGAGTTTATTTTTTCTTCCACAATCATATCGATTACAACACTTAGAATCCTTTTCCTGAAAGGATAAGTTTGTTTCAGTCAAATTGGCTGCCATGGAAAAGTGAGTGGTTCTCTTTTGCCTTTCTCTTAAAATAGTATAAAGGCATCTCAAAGTGAGCTTGAAACACTCCTATGTCAGTATGTAAAACACTCTTCCAGTATCAGTGTGCTCAGGTTGTTTGTCTCACACCTAGAATGATGGAAGTGGAGTTGATTGTGGGAAATTGATAAATTAGGGAGATAAATTTATCTGCAAAATTCTGTAGGTTTGATTACTGTGGTTAAATTGACTAACATTTTATGCCATGTTTTATCTTAAACTACAAGAAGGATATTTTACAAGTTTTTTAAAGAAAAATCTATAAATGCCTTACTATATAGTTTTGCAAAATGCTACTTTTCTTAGTGCACCTTGCTGGAACTCTAGGTATTCTATCCCCTAGAAGGCCCTATGCTTAGTAAAAATATTTGAGTGGGTGAGATTAGCTATAGACTATAAAGAAATTTGTAACATTTAGAAATTTTTAGGTAATCATGACATTGTTATATCATTGATCGTTGGGTTTTTTTTCTTTGCCACAAATGTAACATAGAATACCTGTTTATTTTTTATATATTTTTCCCCCCAGATCTATAAGACATACCGACACAGTATCCTTGTTTTTACTCATGTACTTATACCTGCCTGGATTATTCATTATTATCTCAAATACCATGTGAATGTAAGTACGTTTTAAACATGTGTTTTTCAGAATTTATTTCTAATATTCTACAAAATGATTTTCTATGTGGGTATGCCTTACCCTGCTTTACTTACTGGAAATAAACTGTCACTTGTAACTGATTTTGAGCAACTTTGTATCCTTTTAAGTAAAAGGTTTAATGAAACTTAAGTAATGTATGATTTTTCAAAAAGTTAATCTTTTTGTTGCTTGCGATTTGAAATGCATTTACTCATAGAAACAGTGTTTACACTTGATTAGAATCTAGTGACCTAATAATAGTAGTGTAAATTCAGGATTGTGAGTAGGAGGAAGAAAAAAATTTGTTTCTCTTTTTGAGTGGAGATCTGGTATAACAATTCAAAATAGTCAAAGGTTATCTTTGTCATCATTCCATTTCCCTTTCCTTTATTCTATCTGATATTTACAACATTTTGTATTTAGAATCCAAGATGTTCAAAAGCTTGAACTTTTTCACTGAAAGCTCTTGGATGTTGTGGTTGAAATGAGCCAGTTGTCTTATTGAGAAGGCTAAACGGATAGCCTGGTGTAGGGTGTTGGAGCCAGGCATGGTGAGGAAAGAGTGCGTTTTGGGAGTGGCATGGGAGAGAGCAGTGGTGGCTCTCTAGTATGGAGTGTTGTAACCCACACAGAGTAGGGGGGTATTATTGTGCCCACTGAGGAGTGTTAGATCCTGAGTGGGTTGCTACGAGGGGAAGGGGTATTGGTGAGTGCACCTATTTGGAGAATAGCAGTGGCCGCAGCCTGGTGTGGGATATTGGAAGAAGGGTGATTTGGGAGCAGTGATGGAGGTGGCAGTACCAAGTAAAATGTCAGAACCTGAGTGAGGGGAGGGTGTTATTTATATTGGAGTGTGGTGGTTGTGACAGGAGATTAGTTATACGCACAACATTGGTCAAGTAAGTACGTAAGTCTTGTATATTGATGGTAGGGGCACCCAGGTTCCTGGAAAGGGAAAAAACTCTGTGCTACTGGAATGGAATTGGAAGCATGGGTGTGAACTTGTTTTTAATATGTATTGACAGATATAGAAGTAAACATAGATGTCAGCGTGGATATTCTCTGGCTCCATCCACTGAAAGCTCCTGGTGGCAGACCTACCCCATGGAAAGTAGCATGTCTAGCAGCCTGGTCTTATTTTCTAAATAAAATTCTTCACTGAAAGAGCCAGAGCTCTTTGGAGAAATGGCCAGTTTCAGGGCTGGGGCAGGAAAAATACAAAATTGGCTTGTTGTGCCACAAAGTAAAGAATTGTTCAAAGAATGATGGAGTTGTATCAGAAAGACAGAGTAAGCTTGAAAGAACTGGCATTGGGATAATTTGAGCATCAAACTATATAATGATAGCAATAGATGATAGACAACCTAATACATAAAATATAAATCTACTAGTCCATATTCATAATTAAGTATAAATGGAGAAAAGAGAAAGCTTTTTTGTTTAATAGATTGCTAAATAATAAACAGTCAAGGAATGATAGAACTAGAAAATCATAATTTGTGTCATCATAGTAATATTTTATTCAGTCATAGAACATCAAAAGATACTAAAATTAATCTCAAAATACCTATCTTCAACATACTCACTTGTTACAAAGGGGAAAAGGTAATTTTGTGTTAGAGAAGCCTGGCACAGAACACCTTAATCAAGAAACTAAATTAACATTACTAATAATGGGACAAATTGTGTGCTACTTGATACTATGCAATAAAAAGAAGACAGCATCAGTTTTGCAGAATTCCTGCCAAAAACGCATAACCTGAATCTAATCATGAGGATACTTGTGACAAATCTAAACTGAGGAACTTTTCTGCATAATTGACTTATCGCCTTTGAAAGTGTCAAGATCAGTGAAAGTTAAAGATGAACTAAGATTCATTCCAGATTGAAAAAAACTAAATAGGTTTGCTTTCTATACACGCCCCAGCCAGGGATTGAACCCTGACCTGGAATCGAACCTGAAACTTTTTGCTGTATGAGATGAAGCTTCAACAAGTTGTGCCACCTGGCCAGGGCTGTATTATGTAAAATGTTTTCAAAGACACTTTAGTCCTGGCTGGTGTGGCTCAGTGGGTTGGGTGTCCTCTCACAAATCAGAAGGTTCAATTCCCTGTCAGGGCACATGCCTGGGTTGCGGGCCAGGACCTGGGTTGGGGTCATGTGAGAGGCAACACATCAATGTTTTTCTCCCTCCCTTCCCATCCCTCTAAATAAAATCTTAAAAAAGAAAGATAAAACATTTCTATTTTAAAAGAAAAAGACACTTTAATGTCCTCACATTGTATTCTACGTTTCTCTCCTGCTTTTGGCTTCAATTTCTCTGAGTTTTACATCATGCAAGTAATTAAAATTTTTTGGTTTGGTATTTCATGCAGATGTATATGCTTAATAAGTACATTTATTTTATAAATATTTATTTAGTTCCTCCTGTGTGCAAGGCACTGTTCTAAACACAGGGATTCAGCAGTGAACAAATCATATTGAATCCCTGCCCTCATGAACTGTTTAGCGTTGGAGAATGCAATAAATAGGTAAACAAAGAGGCATGTAATGGAGGTGCTAAGTCTGTAGAAGAAAAACTAAGCAGGGTAAAAGACTAGAGAATGACAGAGTCTGCTATTTTAATTAGGCCTTTCTGAGGAAGTGCTTCTCGAAGAGAAACATAAATAACATGAAGATATGAACCAAGCAGATAACTAGAAGAGCATTTCAGGTGGAGGAGTCATTAAGTGTGAGGGCCCTAAGGCTCAGGCAGGCCCCGCTGATTGGACTAATGGCACAGGAGCCTCCATGACTGTAGCACAAAGAGAGTGAGAAAGGGAGGAGCTCAGAGATGTAGCTGAGGGGCCAGATTGTGCAGGGTCTTAGAGATCACTGCCAGAACTTGGACTTTTTTTCTCTAAGAATTAAGAAACTTTGAACAGAGGAGTGATACATCTTAAAAGAATCACTCTGGTCTGCTTGCAGTGTGGAGATTAGACTGTAGGAGGACACATAGGTGAAAAATGCTGGAGTCGTGGACAAGGAAGTAGTAATAGAGGAGGTAAGAAACAGATTTGGGATATAATCTGAAGGTAGAACCAACAGGATCTGCTGAGGAGTCAAGTTTTTGGCCTCCTTAATTGGAAGAATTAAAGGGTCATATACTGAGATAGGGGCTAGTGGTTAAGTTTGAGATACCTGTTTCACAACCAAGTAGAGATCTTGAGTAAATGGTTGTATGAGTCTGGAGTCTGGTGAAAATTTGGGACTAAGTTAAACATTTGGGATATGATCTGATTTTTTAGAAGAGACTCTAAAACCATAATTAACAGAGCATTATTTTTATTTCAGACAAAACCATATGCCATTGTTGAAAGGAAGCCCAGAATATTCCCAGTAAGTCTTAAAAAATCTCTAATTTTCTTTTGTTCATAGTTTTCTTCCTCCTTTCCCTCTCCAAGTGATTATTAAGCTAAAATGTTCCTTTCTTCTCACTGTCAGTTCAAGTGCCTGTTTTGTGTATTCTTGTTCAAAAAGAAAAAAAAAGGAGAAAATAGTGTGAGGTAGCAGTTACAGTTGAAATGTGAGGTGGACATATTTCTTTTCAGCTTGTCTATAAAACTTGTATGACTTTTGTAGTCCTGAAGTGAATTGAAGGTAGGTATCCTGTGTTTATGTGCAGTTAAGAACTTAGCCTGAGCAGACACCTGAGCATGGTAATGTGATGAATAGTAATAGCAACTGAATTCCTGTTACTATTTCCAAACTATTATTTCTTATGGCACTTTGACCTTAATGTCTATCTGTGAATTTAAAATTTGTTAATGTGTGCTTAAATTTTATAATATGAAAATATAAACTACTATCCTAATTTAAAATGAGCCTTTTCAGCATTAAAAGATTACACAGTAGTCAGTTGGTATTTTTACTGGTTGTTTGTGAAGTTATGTTTAACATAAAAATACATTTTTTTCTATATCTTGTCACAGATAATAAACTACCATCAATCTCTAAGTTCTGTAATTTTGAAAAGTAACACTCAGTGTGGATTCTTGGCTTCAGTCAAATAACGTACTCACAATAATCCATTATCTACTGCAACAGAAGGGAATTTTAGGGAGAACCACCAAAATTGACTAACCTTCCAGTTGGAACTCTGCTTTAGGAAATAGTAGGAGATTTCTTCTGTATTTCATTGTGTATAATTGATGTGTGTCAGGGCGTAGGTAGTCTCAAAATAGGCAATTACTTTGCTGGTGTCACCAGTTCGGGAATTTATTCTTCCATATGCATATTCATTATTTCTTTCTTTCCATAGCATTTCTCCTACTTCTCTATTTTTTGCCACTGTGGTTCTTTCCATTTCTGTGCCATTGACCCCTTTGAGAAGCTTCCCATTTGAGGACCTGAAGAATGGTCATTTGTACACAGAATAGAATAAGCAGTAAGAAACACCCCTAAATGTTAAGGAAGCAATTTCTTACTGATATCACAGACAATGTGAAGCAGGCAATCTTCCTGTCTTATTGTTATGCCGTCTAGAATGAGGCTTCCAAAAATATAAGGGGAAGAGAGGGCTGGATATCTCAAGGTGATTTTAAGGCCTGAACTTGGAAGTAGCTTACATCACTTCTCTTAAATCCTGTTGGCCAGAACTCATTCTCATTGTCCCAAATAGCTATGTGCTTTTTTATATTTCTCAGCCTCCCATGACTGGAATCCTGCCGTAGTCCATTCTTCTAGCCAAAATAGCTTTTTACTTCCTTCTTCCCACACATATACACACTTCCTTCCATAAGGAAGATCCCAAAGTTCCATTCCATCACTGCAACCAGCCTCAAATCCAAGATCTCCAGGTGATGCATAGTTCTATCTGTCAGGTTTAGATACGACTTCTCTTGGAGATTTGAGGATTGATGAACTAAGATGGCAAGTAAACTATGCCCCTTGTCCCCCTACCACCATCACACTCATTGTTCAGTGATGGTGTTTCAGACAGCAGAGCAGTCACTGGTTCTTGGCAATTCTGAAATTGTTGTCAAATATTATAAAGACTCCTAACCCTTGTGTATAGGTAGGTAGTTGAATGGAAACGGATTTTGTCTTCTTGAAGTAATACCTTTGTTCATTGTGCTTCCTGGCCCCTGGCTGTGTCCAGGGGGTTCTTTCTTTTCCATTATCAACCTTGACCACATTTAAAATGGGTACTGGGATGTATGCCCTTGTTAGGGTCCTACAGCCTTTTTATCTTCTTTCTGCTCACAGAAGGTTGAGTGCCAGAGGTTGTTTTAAGCTCAGACATTCACAGGCTTTAGTTGTCTGTATGATGGTTTCTTTGACCATATAGTTCCCACAACATTTGGTAGGCATAAAAAGAAAAATACTTGGTAGAAGTCTATTTACTTGTAGCTAGTCCCACATCCATCTGTACTTTCTATGCAGTTACCAAGTTCTCTACTTTGTCCTCCTGCAACTGCCTATCTCAAGTCAGTGGCAGCTATGTGGAGACTACCTAAAACAGACTCTGGATCAAAGGCTACCTTCACTTCAATCTGATCTTTACCATAGGGTTCCTCTGTTTACTGAGCTTCATTGGGATTCTGTTTCTCAGAATGTTTTCAGTGTTAACCCTTACTATTTAGAGATTCAGAAGCAATATGATTTTCTAATCCTGAAAGGACTTGAATTTTTTCTCTTCTTTCAAATCAGTCACTTCTTGCCTGAGTTATTTCCTAAAGTACTTTCCCAAGGCACCAAAGCTTCTAGAACCTCAGGTTGATTAGCTAGCCTGCTTCCAAGTTATTGCTGCCTTTTATTTCCATCTTTTACTTTCTAATGCCGGTGTCCGTGCCGTGTGGTTCAGTTTTTCTTATAGCAGCATTAGTACCACTTCAGAGTACTAATTTCTGTGTTACAGTAATGTAGCTGGTAACAGATTGCCCCCAAAATATGTAATGGCTTACATATAAAAAGTTTGTTTCTTTACCTGTTACCTAAATAAACATAAAAGTTTATTTAGGTAACAGGTCAGGAAATGGCAGGGGTGCAGGTTGGAGGATAATTCTACCCTACACAGTCATTCATGAACTGTCATAGTGACTGAATCTAACTTGAACACAAAGCTGAAACTAAAGCTAAGTAAGTAATTTGCCTACAATTATACAGCTTGTCCATGGAGTTTCCAGGATTCTCACCACTTGGTTCTGGTCTCCAAAGCCCATGCCTTTTCTGCCACACACTCTATCTAGGTTTGAAATGACATCTGAACCAGCTACTCAGGCAAAGTGTGCATTCTGTCTCCACTATCTGGGCCAAACAGTAAACCGGTGATTGCCTATATTTAATGGCTGGGCATACATTACCTCCTTATATTGAGCTGAAGGTATTTCCCTGTAACTTTTCTAGGGTTTCTCCTATTTCTTGGTGCCATGCAAACAGACATCCCTTTATCATTCTACGAAGGCCACTTTTCATGCCCTTTCTGGTCATTTTGTTTGAGTGAAATTTCCTCTACTCCTTCACTTAAACCTTAAAATTTGAATACTTTTTCTCATCTTTAGATAGCCTTTGATTTGTCTTACAGCGTGAATGCCAAAGCTGAATTAGATTTTTGGTGTAAGTTCTGCCTGAGTGGATACACCTCTGCAGACAAGATTTTTCTGCTAATGCATGTTTATTTTCCTAGGGTGATACAATTCTGGAGACTGGAGAAGTAATTCCACCAATGAAAGAATTTCCTGATCAACATCATTGAAGATTAATTTAAAATATCAGAGGCGTAAGCCTAAGTTTTGTTGCTACATTTCCATATTTACTGAATATATTTTCTGGAAAAGTAACTTGAATAAAGTGTACTCTCGGGTATGTGCTGCCTGTTTCTTCCCAAACACTGTACAATTTAAGACTGCAATTTATTTAAGAATGAGTAAAAACTGGACATGCTAAAAGAATATGAGCAGTCACCCTTTTCTGACCATTCTTGACTTGGAAAACAGGATGTAGAAAAATAGGCACAATAGTTTTTTTTTCTTACATAGTACTTAATCTAGCTGATGCGTAGGTATGCAACAATAAAATGTTGCAATAAACAATATAAGAATAGAAATTCTACACACATTTATTTTAAAGGTGGCTTTCTGAGACATTTTCAAAGAAGTATTTTAAAAACGCTAAATAGAAGAGCATGTCATCTATAATCTGTCAGATCTAGGTTGCTTTGTTATATAAGAATTTAAAAGTATTTGAAAAGTTTGCTCATTAATGGTGTATTATAAAGGGCTATATGCAGGCCCTGGCCTGGTAGTTCAGTTGGTTATAGTGTCCTCCCAATATGCCAAGGTTGCTGGTTTTGATCACCAGGCAGGGCATATAAATCAGCCAATGGATGCATAAATAAGTAGAACAACAAATCGATGTTTCTGTCTCTCCCCTCCCTCTAAAAAAAAAAAAATAAAGAACTATGCAAAAGTAAATTTGGAACCTTTGTATTATGTATTTTACTTTAAATTTAGACATGTGTCAGGTAAGCATGAAGTAAACAACTATTTTAGTAGAATAAAATATGAAGAATTACAAATTTTCATTCATTCCTGAAGATTTTGTCTGGGTATTTCTTCCTTAGCTGTCGTCCAGCCGCTACTGTTGATGCATAGATGACATACCCCCAGGAGAGTAATACGATCGCGAGGAGCAACTAGAAAAAAAAAATAGGAAAGGGAGAATAAAAGAAAAAATTCACTAGTGAGAGTGGTGCCTCCTCCCTGCTCCCCATTCCCATTGGTTGCCATGTACGTTGCTAAGGTGACAAACGAATAAATAGAATTCCGGAGGCGTATCCACTTAGCTTTCCTTACGTAAGAAACGGAAGAGCGTGTCCTCCCGGAAGAGGCGGTGTTAAGGTGGGGGAGTGAAATAAATTCAGAAATGGGTTTGAGAGTTTCTGGAAGCTGAAGAAACACCTCGGCTTTAGCTCGTGGGCCTAGGGAGTTGACTACGTGGAACTTCGCCTGGCCTAGGACCTACCACTGAATAAATCCAATCCAGGGTGCGGCGACTCACTGGCTTCATGGTAAGGAGGCGACGGCGGTCCGCGGGAACAGGCAGGACCTGCAGGCCCTAGAGTAACCTCCGAGGCGGCGGCTGCCGGGTGGCGGCGGCCATCTTACATCTGGGCACGAATGCCCGCCCACTTGCCGCCAGGAGCATTTCCCATCGGTCTGCCGGGCTCTTCCGCCCGGAGCTGGGGGCGGGCTTGCGAGATCCCGGGCCTAGCCCGCCTTTCAGGGAGGGTATTAGACAAACGAGAAAATGTTTAAAAATGGCTTTTCCCCCACTTTGACGCTTAGAGAGATAGGCGTACCTCGTCAACCGGTTCTTTCAGTTGCAGTGTTAATGCAAGGTAATGTACCGTCATGTGCATTTAAGGATTTATTTGAAAAACTAATGTGTTTTATATATAACATTGGTCTGACGCTGGAAGAATTAATGTTTCTTTTCGCATCTGTTCCCATTTCATATTGATAGTCTTTCCTATATTCATCCTTGACGTAAACAAAACTACTACCCACATTTATATAATGGTGAAGATTCGTTGTGGGAAATCCTGTTAATTCTGTCGTTTTTCAAGAAACAAGTCTTTTATAACGCAAGGGCTTGTTGATGTAAAATAACTTATGAGAGGAAATAACGTGGCAACAATTCCTTGGCTTAATGTCTGCCAATCAACAAGCGTTTGTTGAGCGTTTATTATGTACTTAGAAGGCTAACACGTATCAAATATTAACCTATGGGACAGCGGTTTAGCACGCGGGCAGGTATACCGGGTTCAGCTCTAGAATGTTTGGAACGCTCACATCTCAGGCCAGAGAGTAGAATGAGGCAGTGGGCCGCTTTAGGCTCAGGCGCTCTTTGGACAGCTCAGATACCATCTAAAAATAGGGTTTTAATCCTAATTTCAGGGAGTGGAGAAGGGAGAGAGCAGTTTTGAGAGAAACACGTTCTGTTTTGCGAAGATTCCAAGGCTATGTCCTTTAAGGTAATCTCTTCCCCCCCCCGCCCCCCCGGACTGGAGTAAATCCCTTTACTGTTTGGGCTCTGGTTTTGGATTCTATTCGAATTTCGGTGTTATTTCCTAAGAGTTCAGTTCCTTTATACACTAGAAATAATTTGAGTAACTTCTCAGACTTTGCTGAGGTTTAAATAAAACTGGTTATCGTGTTTTTCGGGGAAGTTAGGAGTGAACGTTAAGTTTCTGCCTTTGTAACGACCAGAGATTAGTAATAACAAGAATAAAGACGGTGATAATAGCGATTTCTGCTTCGGGAGGGTCACATTCCTCTCCTTCCAAGAACCGGAGGGGTGGGGGGGGAAGGGAGGGGGAAAAGGCCGAGCGCTCTAAGCCCCGCCCTCAGTGCCGGGGTCCTTCTAACGCGCCTGCGTTGCGCCGGCGGGTGTTTTGTTTTGACGCGCCGGGGCCGCGGGATGGGTTTTGTTCCTACCGCCGCCTCCAAGCTACCATGGTGATGAACGCTTTACGTCTCAGGGGTCGCAACAGCCGCTGGGGTCTCCGCTGTCTCGCGAGGAGGGTGAAACGACCCCTCGTGCTGCGGCTGCTGAGGGCCCGCGGAGAAGTCGCCGGGTACGCCTTCGCGGATCCTGCCGTCACCGCCCTAGCTTCCTAAACCGTCAGGAGCTTGCCACGAGCGTACCAGTCAGGCATGCGCCGACATTCTCCGAGGTGAGTGAGAGGGGAAACAATGGGCCCGGGGGTCGAAAGGGCTGAGTGAGCAGGAGCTGCCATCTGAAGCCAGGCCCAGAGGTGAAGGATCAGGTGGTCTGAGTCTGGGCAGAGCTGGCAGTCAGAATCTGCGGCGCACCTGTGGATGTGTGCCTGTGGGCGGGAGAGGGCTACATTTCCAAGAAGCTCCCCCAGTGGTGCGCATACTGGAAAGACCTTGGCCTGGTTGGGGGTTTGGGGGGAACTCAACACAAAACGTTCCACTTTAAATCGTGTCATGTCCACTGTCAGAAGTGTGACCTTGGATGGATTCTCCAATTTCTCTGAGCCTGTCTGTAAAATGAGAAAAACAATATTTTAGTTGATTGTGGTTGTGTAATGCACGTGGTGCTTGCCTTAAATCCTTGCCGGGAGCAGTTCTCTACCAAAGGAAGCTACTATCACCGTGATTGGGTTGTCTGTGCAATGTTAATATACTGTGGGCTAGGGGTGAATTCTTCATCCATCCAGTGGGTGTAGCTTCTCTCATGGGCTGCAGATCCCTACGCTGGAAGGAGCAGTACTGAGATGAGGCAAATGGTGATTTAAGGGGAAAAGTGAATAGAATTCTTGGTAGGTAATTTTCAAGATTAAGATAAATTAAGAAAGAGCTATCCAAGATTTTAGTTAATAATGGTGAGGGTTGGGGAGGGGTTTGTTTTTAGTCAGTGATATGCAAAGCTATACAGTCAGTGGAAACAGACCTGCTTGTCTGGAATGCGTGGCTCTAGAGGGGAATAGGTCCCAAGCTATTGCTTTTTTAAAGATTTTATTTGTTTATTTTTAGAGAGAAGGAAATGATGGAGAGGGAGAGAAACAGTGTGGTTGCCTCTTGAAGACCCTCTACTGGGGACCTGGCCTGCAACCCAGGCATGTGTGCTGACAGGGATTCGAACCAGGGACCCTTTGGCTCAAAAGCCAGCACTCAATCCACTGAGCCACAACAGCCAGGGCCCAAGCAATTCTTTTTATTGCTGGAATTGGAATTAAATTTTATAGGATCTGACCAAGAGATCCTATAATTTGCACATGATCTACAGTTCATCTGTTAAATATATGTAATTATAATTGCAGTTCAGAGGTACAGCGATTTCTTTAAGGTCACAAGAGGTAGAATCCAACTTATTTTAAAATGTAAATACTTGGGATGTATTTCCAGTTTATCCACTTGCAAATCCTTTTTAACTACTTTCCTTAGGTACGTTAAGCACAATAATTATGTTATGTAGGAAAATAAGTTGTTATAGACTGTTGTTTCTCTGAGCTTTTATTATTATGAGTTATGGGTGATGAAAATGACCAGAAACAACTTTATTTTCACATAACATAGGGAAAGGTATTCTGTTGTTAATGCTCACTAACCACTATTCTAAGTGTTTTTGTGGAATATATCCCTTTTCAAGTGGGTACTATTACTTAAGGCTTTAAGAAATTAAATAACTTCCTTTAGATCTCACAGCTATTAAGTGGTTTTTATTCTCAGCCCTGGCTCTGCATTAAAATTAACATTACTCCTACAAGTGTAATCAGCTGGTGGTGTGATTTTATATTTTGTGGTAATTTAAGAAATGCCATAGAAGATGACTTTATAGGAAATCTGGTTTATAAAACTCTTAGTTCTTCATAGTATTGCAACTTTGTTTATATCACTATGCAGTTTTTTAAATATCCAGTCTTTGGTCTAATTTAGATTCCAGCATCCTGCCTTGGGCTGGTATAACTCAGTGAATTGAGTGCTGGCTTGCAAATCTAAGGTCACCAGTTCAATTCCCACTCAGGACACAAGCATGAGTTGCAGACCAGCTCCCCAGTAGGGGACCTTGAAGAGGCAACCACACATTGATGTTTCTCTCCCTCTCTTTCTCCCTCCCTTCTCCTCTCTCTGAAAATAAATAAATAAAATCTTTTTTAGAAAAGATTCCAGCCTCCTGATTCTTCACTAACCCTGAGTTTATTTTCTCCAGGTACTTATGCTTGTTAATTATTTGAAATACCCCCCAAATGTAGCATGGTGGGTTCTTATTGTTAAAGCCTACAGATTTGAAGGCTTGGTTTAATCAGTTTATCCTAAAAGTGGTAAACTTTATTTAGAATTTTGGAGGCAGTTAAGAAAATGGTTTTTAGTATTTCAAATAGTTTTTAGTATACTTAAAGAGTGCAACTACTATTAAATTGAACATTTTCATCATCCCAGAAAGAAACTGTATAATCCCTCTGCCAACTCCCAGCAACCACCAATCTATAGGTGTAGGCAAAAATAGGTTTATCGTTGAATACACAAAACAGATTATTCTTGAATTATTTATTAATTATTGTATTATTTTCCATGTGAACAACTGTAAACCTTCTTTTGCCCAACCCTATACTTTTCATCTGTAGGTTTGCCTATTCTGGGCATTTCATGTAAATGGCATCATACAACATGTGGTTTTTTGTGACTGCTTTTTTTCCCATTTAACGTAATGAAAGGTTCTTCCATTTGTAGCATGTATAACTTCATTCCTTTTTATTGCCAGATATTTCATTGTATGGATACAACACATTTTATTTATTTATCCTCCCCAGTTAATGGACATTTGAGTTATTTCTACTTTTGAGCTTTTATGATAAATGCTGCTAGGAATATTCACTTATAAATTTTTGTGTGGACATATGTTTTTATTTCTATTGAATAGATAGGTGTGCCTTTGCTGGGTCATATGGTAATTCTACTTCATTTGTATCATAGAAATATTTTAATTTAAGTACTATTGAGTGACGATTTTGATCCCTTACTTGATGATTTACATTCATTGCTCTTGGTTGATGTTTTGGATGAATGCCATACTTTGTAGCTAAAGATATTCTTGTGTAGAAATACAAAACAGAACTCTTAATTAATTTGTTTGTTACCTGATATCAGTGATATTACTGGGCATTCTTTGGACTTGTGCAGTCAAAGTGGTTAATGGGCTTATAAAACTAAGGAAGACTAAGATAACATTTTTTTAAAAATCATACTTAGTTGAGCTTTTGCTTTATTTGTACTTAAAACTTACTGCCTAATAATTTTCTTTAGTAAATTCTTTCTAGGTTATAATTTTTTTATTTTTTATTTTTTTATTGTTACAAAAATTTATTTATTTTTAGAGAGAGGGGAAGGGAGGGAGAAAGAGAGAGAGAGAAACATCAGTGTGTGTTTGCCTCTCACGTGCTTCCTGTTGGGGACCTGGCCAGCAACCCAGTCTCGTGCCCAGACTGGGAATCGAACCAGCAATCCTTTGCTTCACAGGCAAAGTTCACTGATGTGAACTGGAAATGGTTTAGTAAACACTAAAATTCTGTATTCCAAAGATATAAATTAAGATAAAATGTATTAACTTGATATTCATCGGTTAAAAATCTTATAATCCCTTTACTATATTGAGGGGCAAACTTAAGTCAATAGTTAATGTGGGTTTTTCTAATTTAGAGAGTTAGTTTTAGGTGGCACCTGGTCTTCAATCCAGGTCTTCCGATAACCTCTCCAGGTCCATCTCCACACTTTACTCCTACCCCACACACATTCTTATCCTAAAGGTTCCCCCCTCCATAAGTACAAGAATTAAAAAGGTTAGAAGTAGGTGGAAATACTGAGAAATTTATGCAATATCAAGGTTTCATAGTTTAAATATATTAACAGAAAAGCAATTGGTGTCCTGTATTTATAATTCTATTCTCCTTAAAGACTGGTGATTTTTGCATTTCCACTGTAAATTATAGAAGACTAGAAATATTTGGACCCCTTGAAAAAACTTGTACAGCATTGAGTCTGTATTAAGTTATGGCTCTGAGAAAGTTTAGGTGCCCTAATGAGCAAGTTTAATTTGAAATGTACAGTAAAATACTTATTTCACAATCTCAGATTTTTGTTGTTGGTTTTGTTTGGGGGGGGGTTGTTTTTTGTTGTTAGAGCTTTGTATAGCTAATGAGTCTGTTGTTTAGAAAACTGCAATTCTATTGTTTGAGTGACTTAACAGCAGTTGACAAGTGATGGGACTTCCTGTGATAGGGGATGTAGAAAAAGATGAATAACAGGCCCAGGAAAAAATAAAAGGACAAACTAATGTTTAATATATATAAAATGATTACTGTAAAATGCAGCTAAAGAGGGATTTTATAAGATAAAAAGGCTAAAATGTAAAGCAAACTAGAGTTCAGCTCTGGCAAATTCATATTGTCAGTTATGAGCAATATAAGCTGATAAACTTAATAGAAAACAAAATTAATCTTTAAGATTCTGGCTATTCTTGTGGGGAAAGATAATAAGGGAAAGGGACCAAAAGTATAATTCAAGATACTTTTTGGCTGACTTTGAATTAAATAAAAAGGCTAAGAAAGGCTTCTTAAGGGGGTTGAAAGGAATCTGTGTTGTTGGTAACAACAGTGTAGTAATAATCATAACAGCAACTACCATTTAATGAATATTTGCTATGAGCCATGAATCTCATGAATGCTTTTTAAAATTCTAGTTGAAATACAGTATTATATTAGTTTCAGGTGTACACGATAGTGATTTGACATTTATATACCTACTATGTGATCACCATGGTAAGTCTAGTAACCACCTGTCACCATACAAGGTTAATACTAAAGTTATTTTAAAGGTGCATGTATACTCTTAACCACGAATAAAACAAACCAGTTGTCTATCCTGTTTGGGGCACATATATTTGAAAGATATAAAACCATACATAGTAATAACACCAACTAAAGACTATGATGATTCTGGGTTTTTTAAAGACCTGAAATAACCATGAAAAAAAGTGTTACATCTGAGTATGGATACTTGGAATATCTTCTTTTGTACTTTGAAGAATAGAATATATCACATAGTATTTGAGAGTTACTATGTACCAGGCAACTTTTTAAAAGGGATTTTTACATCTTCATAAACCCTGTGAAATGGTGACCTACAGATGAAATTAAAGCATAGAGATAGTAACTTGTGCACAGTCACACTCCTAGTATGGAACTGGATTCAAACCCAGGAGATTGGTCTTTCAAGCTTGTACTTATGTACTCTTACTAGGTGATACTGCCTCTTTATATTACAAAGATAATGAACTACTGAACTATTTTCACCAAAGTATGTTTCATAGTCATAAACCTGTTTCAAGTTTAGTAATTTCTCTTTAACCAGGTTACTGATGTAAATTTTTCCCTTTTACAGGTAATGGCATCAGCAGCTAAGGAATTTAAAATGGACAAGTTTTCACCTAAAGCTGGCACTAGCAAATTGCAACAGACAGTACCAGCTGATGCATCTCCTGATTCTAAGTGTCCTATTTGCTTGGATAGATTTGATAACGTGTCTTACTTAGATCGCTGTTTACATAAGTTCTGTTTTCGCTGTGTACAGGAGTGGTCTAAAAACAAAGCTGAATGTCCACTGTGTAAACAGCCCTTTGATTCTATTTTGCATTCTGTGAGGGCAGAAAATGACTTTGAAGAGTACTTCCTAAGACCTTCATATAATGAAAGGGTCCTCAGGGGTTCTTTTGCCACCCCTGATGTTCAACGATTCCGCTATCGTACCACTATGACAAGAGAGCGAAGTGCTTTTTATTCACCCAGTAGCACCATGAATAGAAGAACAACAACTCCACCAGATAGTGGGGTACTATTTGAAGGGTTAAGCATTTCAACAAGACCCAGAGATGGTGAAATTTCTCAATTAATGAGGCAGATTCCAAGGAGGCCAACTACTACAGATGAAAGATCTTTGCGGAAAATTCAGGAACAGGATATTATTAATTTTAGGCGGACTCTTTATCGAGCTGGTGCCCGTGTTAGAAATATTGAAGATGGTGGTCGCTACCGAGATATTTCAGCTGAATTCTTTCGTAGAAATCCAGCTTGTCTTCACAGATTAGTCCCCTGGTTAAAACGTGAACTTACAGTTCTTTTTGGAGCTCATGGATCTTTAGTGAATATAGTGCAGCACATCATCATGAGTAATGTTACTCGGTATGACTTGGAGAGTCAGGCCTTTGTGTCTGATTTAAGGCCCTTTTTACTGAATCGGACTGAACATTTTATACATGAATTTATCAGTTTTGCTCGATCTCCTTTTAACATGGCAGCTTTTGATCAACATGCTAATTATGATTGCCCTGCTCCTTCCTATGAAGAAGGCAGCCATTCTGATTCTTCAGTCATCACAATATCTCCAGATGAAGCTGAGACCCAAGAGCTGGATATTAATGTAGCCACTGTTAGTCGGGCACCATGGGATGATGAAACTCCAGGGCCATCTTACTCAAGCTCAGAGCAGGTACATGCTGTCATGTCTTCCCTGTTAAATACTTCCGATAGTTCAGATGAAGACCTGGTAACAGGAAGAGCCACGTCTCAGATACAAGCAGTACAAACCAATGAGGACCTAAATAATGATAGTGACTCTTCTTCAGATAATTGTATCATTGTTGGGTTTGTTAAGCCATTAGCTGAGAGGACCCCAGAACTTGTTGAACTGTCCTCAGATTCTGAGGAGTTAGGCTCTTATGAGAAAATAGAGACCGTGAAGACACAAGAACAAGAGCAGTCTTACAGTTCTGGTGATAGTGATGGTAGTAGATGTTCATCTCCACACTCTGTCCTTGGAAAGGATGAAGAAATAAATAAAGGTCATTGTGACTCTGGTACAAGAATCAAGTCAAAGAAGGAAGAGAAACGATCTATGTTATCGTCCTCTCCCAGAGACCTGAGCTCATCTGTTAGAGGAGACAGAGTATATTCCCCATATAACCGTAGACACAGAAAGAGGGGAAGATCAAGAAGTTCAGATTCACGTTCCCAGAGTAGAAGTGGGCATGATCAGAAGAATCGTAGAAAGCATCATGGTAAGAAAAGAATGAAAAGAAAACGATCTAGAAGCAGGGAAAGTAGTAGACTTAGGAGTAGAAGAGACAAAAAAAGATCAAGAGATAGTAGTTGGTCAAGAAGAAGCCAAACTCTTTCTCTAAGTAGTGAAAGCACAAGCAGATCAAGATCTCGTAGCAGTGATCATGGTAAAAGAAGATCACGGAGCAGAACTAGAGATCACTATTATTTAAAAAATAATTATGGAAGCAGATACAAGTGGGAATATACTTACTATAGTAGAAACAAGGATAGGGATGGCTATGAATCATCTTACAGGAGAAAGACTCTGTCCAGAGCTCATTATTCCAGACAATCTTCAAGTCCAGAATTTAGAATTCAGTCCTTTTCCGAAAGAACAAATGCTAGAAAAAAAAACAATCACAGTGAAAGGAAATACTACTATTACGAAAGGCACAGATCAAGGAGCCTGTCCAGTAACAGGTCGAAGACTGCATCTACAGGACCTGACCGGGTGAGAAATGAAAAGCCTGGAGGGAAACGAAAATACAAAACTCGACATTTGGAGGGTACTAATGAAGTGGCTCAGCCATCTCGTGAATTTACTTCTAAAGTAAAGGAAGGTCATTGCCAAAAATCTTCATCAAAATTGGATGGAAGTTACAAAAATGAGAGTGATAGTGTTTCAGATAGCCGATCATCAGACAGAGAGACAAGACACAAGAGAAGAAAAAGAAGGACCCGGAGCCTAAGTGTAGAGATAGTTTATGAAGGGAAAGCGACTGATACAACTAGACATCATAAAAAGAAAAAGAAGAAGCATAAGAAGAAGCATAAGAAACACCATGGAGATAATGTTTCACGTTCCCCAGTTGTAATTACCATTGACAGTGATAGTGATAAGGATTCTGAGGTAAAGGAGAGTACAGAATGTGACAATAGTGGCCCTCAGGATCCTCTACAAAGTGAGTTTTTGGCTCCTTTGGAAACATTTGAAACTGAAGATATAGTTACAATAGAAGATGAAGTTGGTGTTCTGGACAAAGAATATAATATTACTACATCTAACTTAAATAATGCCAACAAAGCTGTAGATAATACTCCACTTCAGCGAGCTTCAATTGAACAAACTCTTGATGTAAGAGAAGAAAGCACCTTTGCTGCTGATTTGGAGAACCAGCCCAGTAATGTGTCTTCAGACTGAGCCATCAAGGCAATTGGCATTTCCACGGACATCATTAATGTCAGTGTTTCTTGGTAGAGACCGTGATATGTCTAAAAACTGCCAAAGCATCTCACCAAGAATTCTGATGATATAAAATGAAGAAAAAGGAACGATGTCATTTACTGCAGTCTGTTTAGATGACTTTTGGTGAAAACTTTTCCCCCTTAAAAATACTTTAAGTGATTTTTGTGTGTGTGTGTGTGTGTGTTAAAAATCTGTAAAAATTATCTGTTCAAAAAGTATGTTGCATCCTCAGAAATACGCACTTTTAAGTGAAAAAAATGTTATTGCTAACAGTTTATTTAAAACTTGGGATCCTTTTTAAATAAAAATATATAATTTTAGAAGTTATTTCATAAAGCCATATGGTATTGACATATTTTTAAAGTAGTTAATGATTATTTTTGAATTCGTTTTTTTTGAGAGTTATTCTGGAAATGTGTTACAAACTAGGAGAATCTGTTTAAATCTTTATTTTTCTTCTTAAAAATTTGTATGACAGAAGCATTACTTCAGGTTAAATTGAGGCATTTTAACCTTTACAGTTTATCTTGACTTCTGCCAAAAGAAAAGTTTTAATATTTCCTTTATATACTTGTTTATCTGATCTATCAGTTAAAAAAATGTATATTCAACAAAAGAAAAATAAAACAGTAATACATTGAGACAAGAATGCAGAAATTTTCCGATGCAGTATTAATATAGTTTTAAATCATTACTTTCGTGAAAATAAGGATATGCTTATAATTAATTTCAGGTGAGCTGCATTTCAGTTTTAATGATTTAGTTATTTGATCTGATCTTGAAGAGTATGTTATTTGCTTTTTATCTTCAGAAAAATGCAGTTATGCAGCACTTAGCTTACAAATGAAGAAACCTTAGCCAGACCTCTACATTGGTAGTTCTTTTATACATAGTGGCTATGTTTATATTTTATCCTGTTTTAGAGATAATAAAAATTGCTCTGCATCTATAGCCTGATAATAGACAGCAGGACTTGGATTAGATCTAAATTTAGCCTTCCATTTGCTTTAATATGATACTCATTTATTGTTAACAGAAATTGAAATGCCTGCTGTTTGTTGGGTTTTGTACTCAGGGATTCATTGATGGGGCAAAACAGATAATATTCCTTGTCCTCCTGTGGTGGGGGCTGTATAAAACATAAGTTCTCTGGAGAGAAAGTATAATTTACTATAAAAGCATACAATAGGGGTCTAATCTCAGATGGAAGTGATGGCTGAATTGAAATCCAGAAAACAAGTAGGTACAGAGTTGCTTTTAGCAAAGAGAAGGATGTGCAGAGATACAAAGGCAGAAGGGAAAGCCTAGCTACAGGGGTGTCCCACCTTCAGCCCGGGGGCTGCATGTGGCCCAACACAAAATCAAATTAAAACCTTTTTTTTGCTCATCAGTTTTTGATAGTGTTGGTGTATTTAATGGGTAGCCCAGAGATGCCAAAAGGTGGGACACCCCTGCATGATTCCAAGAGCTAAAAGAAGGCAGGGTTAGCCAAAGGACAAAGACTGGGGGGCCAGGCTTTTGTAGGCCCTGTGTAGAGTTTGTGTTTATCCTATGGGCTGTAGGAAACTGGTTTAAAATTAAAATGACAAGGATCTAAAATTGATACTGACTTTTCAGTGTTTATAAATTGACAAATTGTAGGAAGATTCTAGTTGATTAAGGAATATACTTTGAAATTATGAAATGACTAGTTTTTCTTAAGGATTGCAAACAAGAATGCTGTTTTTTTTTCCATATTCTGATTTTACATGATGTTTTCAGTTAAACACTTAATGAAAACCCATTTCACAACCTCTTTTAAAAGATGTTAAAATTTTTTTTTCATTTCCCTACTTAAAATTCTTTAGTAGTTTCCTTTTATTAGAATATTTATTACAAGTAAACAATCCTATATAACATGGTTTACAAATTTGCCTAATCAGTTCCTGGTCCATATTTAGCTTTTCTCTCACCTTGTTTGTGCTCTGGCCACACTAGCCTGCTTCAGATCTATGGAGGTGCTGCTCCCTATTAATTCTGAGCCTTCATACATGGCCTGTTTATTCTGCTGGAAACGGAATTTTATCCTGGCTAAATGGAGTTTCTTTTAAGCTGAGTTTCTCCCCACTATTCCCTTCATTATTTGCTGTCTTAACCCTGGACTCCTTCAGAGTACTTATCACAACTTGTAATTGATCACTAAATGTCTTATCAACCTGGAAGTTCTTTGGCAATATATGTACGTGTTCTGCTATATACCTTTGTTTCTATCACATATGGAAGAGCTTAAAGCACTTACTGAATGGATGAATAGATGCTAGAGATTTTTAAAAATTAGCTAAGACCTGCTTTTTGCCTCCAGGTAACTCCACTGTAAGCTTATAGCTTAATACTCTGTCCTTTTAACTTGTTCATCTGAATTGAGTGTCCATAAGACATTTTATTTTATCTCAGAGTCAATGATTTTGTGACTTTTCCTTGTAGAGAGGAAGTGCAACCAAGCATTTGCACTTGCTCATTCATTGGTCCTCAGATTCACAACAGAACTTGTTATACTTTTACTTTCTAGTCTAAGTCAAGTTTGACCTCAGCTCTTGGGGGAGCCAATCTAAGGGCTTCCCTGTAGTAATGATGGACAGTGTGTAGAGGGGCAAGGATTTATGCAAGATAAGCTGATAGCCCATACTTACTGGGAATTCTTCCATCCTGGGGAATAATTGCAGTCCCCTGCTAGTGTGGGGCTGTGGATACCCTGAGCCAGCCAGTAGTACAATCCTGGACTTGGTAAATTTTTCAGAAGGTGCTTTGGGCTGCCAGAAACTACATAGAACTTGGTTTGGGTTGTCCCCAGCCCCACTGTCCCCAACCATGGGGGGATGGGGAGAGGGGTTCCTCCTCAGTGGATTTCATCAAGATTCAGAGCATGGATCCATTTGTAACATTCAGCTCATTAGATCCATGCACAATTGACATGTTAGCTGACTTAATACAATAATGC
>PVKU01011215.1:0-45303 GCA_004027475.1 Anoura caudifer | reverse complement strand
AAGTAGCATAGATGGTAGGTAGAAAATAGACAGGGGGAGGGCAAGAGTAGTGTGGGAAATGTAGAAGCTAAAGAACTTATGACACATGGGCATGAACTAAAGGGGGGAATGTGGGTGGGAGGGGTGTGCAGGGTGGAGGGTAATGAAGGGGGGAAATGGGACAACTGTAATAGCATAATCAATAAAATATAATTAAAAATATATATATATTAAGTAAAAAAACAAAAAGATGCTGAATAATGTGGATACAGTATCTTATTTGAGTAAAATATGAATGTATGCCCTATACATGCAAAAAAAAAATGTTTCTGGTGGATACTGTGAAACTGTGGACGGTGGTTATATCCTTTCCTGGACAATTAGATGTTTTGCAAAAAAAAATATTTACTTTTTTTTAACTCTTTCAACAAAATTTTTAAGAGACTTACTTTTTATTTTATACTATCTATGCTGTTTGATTTTTTAGCATATGACTATATCTCTTTCATAACATAATTTTAACATTCACTTTTTAAAAATCAAAACAGAAAAAAAAACTTTCTAGGTAAACCTTGCTTTTCTGATTAAGAATAGGGACAAAAGTAAGTATGAAAAAATTTTAAATCTATAAAACAAAGAAAGAACAACACTCAGAGGTTGCACATTGTCCCTGGAAATAACCAATCAGAAAGTTAAAAATAAAATTTCCTGAGCAGAAAAGAGGATAGATAGATAGATAGATAGATAGATAGATAGATAGATAGATAGATGATAGATGATAGATAGATGGATATAGAAATAGGATACATAAATCCACATAGATATCAATGGATATAGCTATATCATCATGAGTTGATAAAAAAGAGAAATGTTAGGAAAAGCGCTAATTGCAAGATAATTCAACAAAACAGTAATAAATCTTGAAGGAGTAAAACCAATGCAGCAGAAATTAAATGTGCAATATAAAGGGCAAACCTGAGAAGCTGAGAACAATTCTGGACAACAGAGGGAAAAAGTCTAGTAAATACCAAATACATATAAAATGGCAACAAGTACCCACTCTGTATGAATCCCTATTTGCAACGTGACTGCAACATCTGTCATGATAAAGTGGAGTCTATTTCCTCACCCCATCAGTATGAGCTGGCAATCCCAGCTGCTTGCTGTGGTCAATAGAATATGTTAGGAGTCATCCTGTGTCAGGTCCTGGCCTAGGCCTTAAGGGGCTTTGCATGCCTCTGTGCTCTCTGTTGGAACCCTACCCAGCTGACAGGCCTAAGCCATCCTCCTGTAGGATGAGAGTGCACGTAGGAACAAGCCATTCCAAATGAGGCCAACCCCTAGCCAACCAAACCGCTGACCACAGATGCATGAGTAAGACCGTTCTAGACCAAAAGAATTTCCCAGAAGCACGCAGCCCCAATTGGCAAACTGCAGAATTGTAAGCTAAATAAATGATTACTATTTTAACTCACTATTTTTTCACGTGTCTTTTTAGGCAAAAATTGCTAACTAATTCATTCACATTCACCCTAGCTCTCATTTAGGTGGTAAAGCAAAGAAAGATTATCTCAGGAATAAGAGGGTCCTGTAAACATATCCTCTTTAACAAATTATTTGAAGATGGACATGAAACAATGAAAATGATAAAGAAAAATTAAGAAGAGACCAAGAAAGGAGATGTCACAGCAATCAATATAATTTGGCTAAGTTATAAGACTAAAAACAATGCAAAAAGTGAAAGTATATTCAAATTCTTACTTTAAAATATAAAGGGACTTAAAAGATAATAAGTTTTATATCATATATCTCTCTTAATAGATATGTTTTATATCTCTCTTAATAGAGAGATGTGTGCTAGAACATATTTGGTAAACTTTTAGAGGACTAAAAATATGGTTTTAAAATAAACTGCAATCGAAATACACAAACCACTGAAGAAGAGAAAAGCAATGAATGTAAATTTATATTGCAGTAGACAGAAACAACACCAAAAAGAAAACTATGAATATCAACAACCAAATAAAAACAAAATGATAGAAGTAGGAGCAAATATATCGTTACTGCAATAGCATAAAAGGGATAATATTCCACATTAAACATGCTTGCTATAAAAGGAATCCAATTAAGCAAGAAACTCAAAGTTGAAAATATATGTCAGACAAGTACAAATAAACAAAAAGCTACCATTTGGATAATAAACTCGGATAAAGCTGAATTCAAGGCAAATATATTAAAAGGGATTTTTAATGATTTTATAATTATCACTTTAGAATTGTAAAGAATAAAATTTACAGTGATGTTATAAATTTCCATGAATCTTTATGCATCAATCAACATTGCTTGAATATTAAAAATAAAAAGTAACAGAAAAACCAAACAAAATTGTAAAAGCACAGTTACAGTGACATTGATAGATCAAAGACATACAAATAAAGGAATATAAAACAAAAATCAAGATCTTGCGGTTGTTCATCTTTTCAGACTCTTGGGTACCAATGAGAATCTCATGAAAGCTCTCTCCTTGCTCAGAAGCATGTTCATATTGCCTGCGTGCCGGGGGATTTATGGATACCCTGAAGCCCATTCATAAACTTAGTTGTGGCCCCTATGGGTTAGCAATACTACATAAAAGAATTTTAGTTAAATAATTAATAAAGGTTGTTTTAATAATTATCAAACTTTAATTCTATGGAGAATAGATTTTCATTGCCCATGGCCTGTTCACATAAATCCATCATTTATTAGACCATAAAGACAATCTAGAGTTCTAAAAAGTGTTTTGCAGGCCACATTCTCTAATCAAAATGGGAGAAAACTAGAAATTAATAGAAAATATTCTAACCCAAAAATAAACCACTTGGAATTATTGAATATCACTCTGCAAAGTTAACTCTTCAGTCAAAGAGGAAAAGCAAATGGCCACTGAAAAAGTGAACAAAAATAAGAATACTACATACTACTGAATGTCTTAGAAATGTAGGCTAATGATTACATTAACTTATGAATTAGTTATTAAAAGCTATCTTTAAAAGCTATCAATAAACTGGGTTGGGACAACAGGGTAAAATGGTACTGGAGATAAAAGGAATATCGAAGTCCATGAGGAGCTAAGTCAGTTTTTGATACAGAAGAGGAAACGTGGGGGCAGGGGGAGGGTTACTATACATGATACTGTGATGCAGAAAAAGACCATTGAAGTACAAACAATACAGACTGGTGCAAAAAGAGGCAAATATTACAAACATGGGAGAGAAATAAAGACCTCAGAATAATAAAGGCCCCAGTTTGGATGTGACTTGGGCATCTAGTAAAGATGACACTTTAAAGCAATGGGGATGGGATGGCCTGGTTGGTGTACAGTGTTGAGAAAACTGATTCTCTAAGGCTTGAAGAGATGAGGCACATCAGGATACTCTCACAGTCACAAGAAAGCAGAGAAATAATAATTAAAATGACAAGGAGATATTATTTTATAGCTATTAACATACAAAAATTAGAAGGATGATGGAGATGTCAGGAAACAGGCCCCTCATGGTGTACTGGTAGGTGTGTGCAAACTGTCACGGCTCTTCTGGAGAGCCACCTAGCTCTCCTTGGTAAAACCAAATGTGTACACAACTTGTGATCAGTTCTTTCTTTAGCGTGTATTTCTATCAGGTTAGAAAAGGAGCATTTTAGAAAATGATCTTAATTTATGTTTTGGGTACCAGAAGCAACCTAGGTGTCCAACAATTGGGGAGAGGGT
Organism: Anoura caudifer; assembly: GCA_004027475.1. NCBI lineage: Eukaryota > Metazoa > Chordata > Mammalia > Chiroptera > Phyllostomidae > Anoura > Anoura caudifer. The sequence continues at coordinate 41,576 of PVKU01011215.1, read as the reverse complement.
AAGTTAAAAGTAGGAAATAATTACACGATAATACTATTTATCCTTAAAGCAATGAACAAGATTGCTTTCAGCACCATGGACAGTTATTTACACTGTGGTGGGTGAAAGGTTAAAGGAAATTTACAGCATGATATCATTTCCATGACCTTTACATACACACAAGCCAACATTATATTTTCCAAAGATAAATGAATTTAAGAAATGTATCAAGTACATTACAATGGATACTTACAGGAGAAGATGAATGAGACAATGGCATAGAAAAAGAGGAAATTAAATTGGTACATACAAGAGAGGACCTTTCATGGACTTATATTTACAATCTGCTATGACTAACTCAACTTTCTGACCTGTATCTATTTTTAAGGTATGACTGAAAACACTAGCTTGCCCATCATTCATTTAGATTCAGCTGGTATTTGCAGAGTATCTACTAGTACCAAGTACTTTCACATGCATTTTACATGTAATGCATAGAACAAATATATCATATGTGTCATGATGTGTGACACTTTGCAAAAAGGAAACAGCCTCTGCATCTAAAGAATTTCTCCAAGGTCACAAAGTTAGTAAGTTAGAAAGAAGGGATCGAGACACAGTTCTGACACATTGCAATCCCTCCAACACACTCCAGTTTCTATGTGTCTGGTGTTAGGGGGCTTGAAACATCATTCAGACTTATGGACCATAAATCATGTTACTAGGTACCACAGACATTGGACTGGATACTGACTCCTAAGAGCAATGAACGAAGATATTGATGCTGCAGTGATGATATCAATCATGACACAGCAACGCGAGAATGCTTGAATCCTGTCCTGACAGCTCCTCCCAATGGAGTCCCATAAGAACTATACGTGAGAAACTAGAGGTGCTTTAAGGTGTAGCTGGAGATGATGACTCAGGCTTGCGTGGCTCCTCCTTAATCTCCCTCAGATAAAGATGACCATGGCCAACCTTCAGTGCACTTAACCAGAATCTCACCCTCTTTGGAGGCAGGTGGGAGAAAGGAGAGTCTCTGGAGTACCAAGTAGTCCCAGCCCCTATCACAAGGCATAACAGGACTTCACAAAGTATGTCTGTGTTTGTGCAGGAGCTTCATCTGAGACTCCCAAGTAGAGAACACAGGTAAGTGCTTATGACAGAGATCCTCTAATATCCATGTCCCTGTTCCCTGGGAACACTGCTAGACTACATTTTAGAGTCTCCTTTTGTATGGAGATAGGCCCCTATAAGTAGATTTCAACAATGCAATATAAGTTGAAGGAACTGTCCTTCGACCTAGTCAATAAAAAGCAGGGCTATTTTGCATGCTTCAGTTGTTTCTCAAAACAAAGGACCTCAGAACAGCGGCTTCAAACAACAACCATTTATGGAGATCTCGTGCTGGGTTCCTTTAGGTGGCTCCTTTGGCCTCATTGTCATGGCTGTCTTACATGTCCTACAGTCAGACACCGGGCAGCTGGCCTCTACTGGAGCCAGGCTGGAAGTCAGCTGAAGGGACAGGGGGCTGCCCACATGTGTCTCATTCTCCAGCAGACGTGCCTTCTCTCATCACACTGGCAAAGTCTTGTAGAGGGCTTCAGGACCCTACAAAGATTCTTAAATCAGAGTCCACAGAATGTCAAGGGATCCAGTTCAGGAAATCCATGAACGTGGATCAGAAAATTGCACTGTTACGTTCACTAACCTATAATTGAGAGCAGCATTTCCTCTGGTTTGTTAATATAGTCAGAAACTCCATAATATTAGCAGTCACCAAGAGAGGTCACAGGTGTTTTCATAGTATATTGCAGTTGCTTTATTTAAGACTACTTTAAAATTATGAAGGTCACTAGACCTGCTACCTCAGTCTTGTTATTTAATGTGTAAATAAAGAAGCATATATATTATTTTCAACACACTTTATTAATATTTTGATCATTGTGTTCTACTCACTTAAAAACATTATTCTCAGAAAGGGTCCATAGACCTTACCAGATTGCCAAAGGAAGCCAGGGCATAAAATATGACTCTCCACATAGAAAATAGCAAAGACGTTAGCAGAAGAAGCCTAGATATTGAGCAACTGCACGGAGCAGAACTTCCCCTATAACCACCAACCCACTTTGGTCAATGACATGATCAAGAAATAAAATTGTATTGTTTGAAGGCACTGAGATTCTGGGGTGGTTGTAGTAATGACTATCATGGGTTGATACAATACTAGACCCATCTATGCGGTTTGGACCACTAAGTGACCAAAATCATTCAGCTTATCTTCGACATCCAGCCTACATAAAATAAATTGGGTTAATTCAAGGTGGAATCATTAGAGAGGATTCTTACCCTTTCTTCTATTCCAAATAAGTGGGGGTGGGGGTCCCCAAAACTCATTTTTAGTGATTGATATTGCCTGACAGGTGGAACAAGCAGAAATTCCTCCCTGGGTTGAGGGAATGTAGAGCCCAAGTACAATACTTTGTGAAGAGATTGGGATGTGAGAGAGGTGTTGGGAGGAACTGACATGGGTTTCCTAGAACATGGGGAGATATGAGGGGCAGGTGCCAGCTGGAGCATCATCTGAGGGCAGAATAGAAATGGACTGCGCTTTGAGAAATGGGTGAATCCAGGAAGCCAAGTTCCCATGTGGACCCAGTGAAGTTTAGTCCACGTTTAAGCTAGCGTGAGAAGACCTCGTCCAAGAGGACTGTCTGATGGAGCAAAGCATCCCCAGTGATATGCCTTGGCAGGCTGCCTATTGGAAGGAGTTATGAGAAGTCAGCAGACAGTGTGTCCATTGCCTCAGAAACTAGTGAGACAGGGAGGTCCTCACTGGCAGTCTCTGAGAATATACAAAACAACCAGCAATTGAATGCCTGCCTTGACAGAGCGCTTTTGACAGCCACAAGAGAGACATATATCAGTGTCAGGATGAAAAGCAACAATGACAGATCAAAAACATGGACTCTGTCTCCTATAAATCCTCCATTCTATATTCCCTGGCTCTGCAGAGGTCCAACTCTACAGAGCTAGCCAGGAGGAGATGGTACCAGGAGACAGAACAGACCACAAGCTTCCCTGTCTCCTGTCCATTCTCCAGCCTTGAGTTAAGTCAGACTTTGGAAGAGAGGAGATGTTTTGAATTGGAGAGTCTAAAGTTTTGGTGTTAGGGTAGATTAAACTTTCTGTCTTGCAAAGGAAACTGTTCTAATGCCTCTAATTAACCAAAAAAAGTACTGGAGTATTTCTCTGACATCATTCAAGATGTAGAGAAGCAAAGTTCCATAAAAATGTATATTGGGAAAGAAAGATTTCTATTTATACCGCATTAAGCCTAGTGACAAGAGCAAACCAGCCAACTCACGAAATCCAGCAGAAGGTGGATTCCATGTCCGACAGCCCCACGTTTCCTCCACGCAGCTGATCTGGCTGGAAGGAGACGAGAAGCAGCAGCAGGGCTTCCAGCAGACTTGGCAGGTCTGCCTTGGCTGTGACCACATCACTGGGAAGACGGTCAGGCATGGGCCACTTCCAAGATGTTCTGAAGGTCACAAGATAAATGCATCCTTTTTCATCCAACTCAACTCTTCTCAGTAGAATCTCAGAAGCTTTCTCTACTGAAACCTATTTTACAGTAACAAAAATATCAATACTGCACTCTTTTCTTCTGAAACATGTCTGTGACTCCAAATGTCTTGTTTCCCAAGGCATGTTTTACTTCCTAACCAATATGTTTTTCCCCTACAGTCCATTTCTACAAAAAAATATATGTATTGCACAAAATAAGCCCAAAGACCAGATACATCATTATATACAGAAGGTATATTTCTATAATTATTACTTACTCTAACAATTTTCTCCTGTTTGAATGTGAGTCATTACTTGTCTAATTAGCCTTACCTATATTAGCCCCATTGAACTGCCAAAATTTGCCCCAAGGAAAATGGACCAGACGAATACCTGAGTTTGGATGTTGACCTTCAGCCGACTGTAACAGACACTGTAAGCACCCCATCCATAGCTCTCTGACCTTGCCATTTCGGCATGTGCAGGCAAAATTCCAGCTGCCAGTATCTGTATCTCTTTGCCCGAGGGCTTTTTCCAAATCTCCCAGCAGGCCTTTGAGTCTTGGAAATACCAGAGAATGAACATTTTCCAGAGCAGTGCTTACCTAATGATTAATGGAAATTGGTGTATAAGCACCCCAGCTCTCCCACCACAGGGTGAGACACCTCTGAGTCCTGTGCTCTATTCTGTTCCCCAGAGTGCCCCTATAGGAATTGGCTCCAGTTGCCCATGATGGCATCAGGATTGTTGACATACACTTTATTGGCCCCACTTTTTCACCCTCTTCTTGAGTTCCTTTCACGCCTCCCAAGTAAATTACTTGGACTCAAAACCTTGTTTGGGGGTATTCTTCCTCTGAAATAAGACAGAACAGTAGCCCTGGCAGTTAGTTAAATGTGGCCCCAAAGAATATGCTAGCTCCTAGAGAGTCTGAATAGCTTCTCCTCCCAGGAAAGAAGGTAAATGGAGAGGCAAACCTGAAGGGTGAAGGAACAGAGAGAATTTCACAGTCCATTCAATGCAGGAAGAAACATGCCCAAGACTTCATTTTGCTTATTCTACATAGAGATGTCCCTGAAACTGCCTGCAATAGAGCTTTCCTCCCTGTATTCCCAGGCATGGGAATCTTCATGCTCTGTTTTAATGAGAGTAGACACATCTGAGGAAAGGAGACCCTCTGAAACCAGATGGGTTTGGTCAAACATTCTGCTGTACTTTGCATCTTTCTGAAAGCATTCTTTTGCAAATTGTTGGTGCTGGTTAACAAGGTGATCATTATTCTGGAGGAAAATTTTCAGAGAGGGAAAACAGATGCAAGCATGTAACTCTCCCCTGGACCATAATGCTATGTGAAACCAAAGCCGAACAAAACACCCAGACACAGAATTAACTGTGACAGATGTCTCCTAAGCGTCAGCCTCTGGTGGGACCCAGACTTCTGTTCCACCTGCTCACAGAGGGCTTGTGGTCAATCTCCTCCCCACAGAGGAAAGGCTTCTCTTCCACCAGACTCCTCCCCACCTGCTTTTTCCACTAATTGTCTCTTTTTTGTAATCATGATTCCTTAAGCACATGCTTCCTCTTGGGCTTGCAGTCCCCTGTAGAGCCATCTGACCTTCCATTTCTGTGCCTGCTGTCCAGAAGGATGTGGCTTAGTGTTCCCACCTCATCTCATCAGGGCACCAAGAGTAGATACACTTTGTTCTGTGGTTCCTGAAGAGTCTTGAACCCAAATCATAACATCAACCGGAGTTACCAGGCTTCCAGACTTAAAGGAGTATATTAGGTCTTCAGTCATTTACAGGTGAGCTTCAACTTGCCAGTTTGTAACTAAAATCTTAAAATGTTTGTACCCTATGACAATATTAATAAATAATAACAAATATACATAGCAATCATTATGTGTCGGTCCTGTTCAAAAGGTTTTATATATATTAACTCATTCAATTTTCACAACAACCCTAGAGGGTATTAGTTCCCTTAATTTACAGATGCAGAAATTGAGGCAGGAGAGCTATGAAAGGACTTCAGCAAGTTCACACAGTAAGTGACGTGGCGAAGCTGGGATTCAGGGCCGCCGCGCATGGCTGTGAGGTCGCGCGCAGCACCGCACCAGAAGCAGCCATCCTCACCCACTAACATACAGCAAGCTCAGCCCTGCACACCGGGCTCTGAACCCAGGAAGACTCTCCGAAGTCCTTGTGCATTCTCTAACCAAGGGCGTTAAAGCTCAGCGCAAGACTTCTGCATAAAAACATTCAGCACAAAATTATTTTTAATAGCAAAAAAATGGAAGCAACAATAAAGGAATGACTAAGCCAATTACATCAAGACCACATCATAAGTTATTTTAAAATAATTAAAAATGCTTATTGAAACAGAAGGTATTTTAAAAGTTTAAATATTGGTAAGAGATGAAAAGAAACAATATGTAAACATCTAAATCTGAGTCAATGGAGTAAGAACAAACACACCACCCACCTCGAGCTCCTGACCAGCACTAGTTAGGAAATCTAGAAACTGAAATGTATTGGTAAATTTGCTAAGCCACAATTGCTTAATTCTTAGTTTTCCCCAGGAATTAAGCATTCTAAGGATTAAGAATTCTAATTAATATATGTAATTAAAACTACTAAAAATAATAAGGGTTTTAAAAACAAGCTAAAATATTAATAGTGTGCATAAGTAAATTTAAATAGTATACAGAAGTAAATCTAAAACTAAAACTTAATTTTATTTCGTCTGCTAAAAGGACAAAGTTTTCTTGATCCGCTTTTAATGAGAGATTATAAAAGATTTTCCTTACCTTTTAAGTAATCTACCTGCAAAACAAAGGTTTTGTGCCTAACTGAAATAATTCATTGTGCTTCACATTGTCTTTATAAGATTATTGATTACTTAAGAAACTCCAGTTTTCTCAATATTGAGGATCTAAGTTTTGTTCACAACTTTGGAACCCTTTGTATTTGCCTTTAACATCTTCTATTGTCACTTTGGTTGAGCAGATAATTAAGTATTAGCTTATTATGATATGTTATTTATTCAATCAAATATTCAAATCTTTTGACATTTTTTCAAAATCAAATTTTAAATGGAGTCTTTCTGACCTCAAGCTAACTTTGATACTTCCCAGAGGGTCTTTAGAAAATCTCAAAGGATTTGTCTCTCAGTTGTAAAAGAAAAATGTTAAACGAATTAGGTTTATTCAGTATGACAAATTACATGGAAAGCATTGGAAATAAGTGCATATAAACCTTCTTGGGTTATATTGTATAGATACATGTCATTCATATGTGCCTAGAATTTGTATGAAATTCCCAAAGATCTGATATGTCCTGGTATAACATTACTAGTTATAATTCCAGCTATTATCTTTAAATGTTGTACTTCACAGAAATAACCAAATTTCCTTAAGTCTAATAGAATGAACTCCCAGTGGACCTTTAATTATGGGCATTTTTTAAATATCTTATTTATTTATCTTTAGAGGGGAAGGGAAGGAGAGAGGGGGAGAAATATCAATGTATGGTTGCCTCTCGTGCATCCCCTGCTGGGAACTAGCCCACAACCCAGGCATGTGCCCTGACTGGGAATCGAACCGCGATCCTTTGGTTCACAGGCCTGCACTCAATCCACTGAGCTACACCAGCTGGGGATAATCATGGGCATTTTTAAGTCTTTTGTCATTTATAGATGGTTACTGTTTTAAACAGGTGCTTTTGCAAAAGAGCTTCATCTTCAGAAAGATTCATGAAAAGAACTCTGGTAAGTACTCTGGAATACAGGTTTCTGATAACTTTGAGACAAAAAAAAAAAAACAACCGGGTTAGAATTTCTAGAACTAACAGAAACACTGGACTTAAGAAGAATAAGAATTAAGACCATAGGATTGAATCTCTGATTCCTTAATATTTTGTTTTTTCCAGATTTAAGAAAACCTTTCCTTTTTCCTCTTAAGCTACCCATGACTTACAGTAACTTTGTAAAGTATACCTTTGTAAATAAAATTTAAACATTTACTTTTTCTCCCTAACCAATTCTTCTAGAATTTAAAAATCTATTGAGTATTCTTATTTTCTTGGCAATACAGTTATTTGCATAGGTTCAATAAGAATCTGTCCTCCTTGGGCACAATTGAAAACAGTTTATATTGCCAAGGCTTTGACTGGAATGTCATACTTGAAAATGTGCATAGCATCAGTTGTGACCAGACTGCTTTAAAGAACTAAAGTTGACTTTATGGAACAAATAAAAGCTCCTTGGAAACCTGGCCTGTTTCCTTCCTAATAGAGTTCCCAGTAGACTATCCACGTCGGTAAGGAAGCAAATTTTTAAATGGCCCATATAATCAATCACTATTCTTGCTGCATTTACGTAATTAATCAGGCAAAGTTTAATGAAACTAAGTTCATTTTGCAAATAAATCAGTCATACTATGACTATAGTCATAGTATGACTATCTTTGGTAGAAATGAGAATGACAGAACAGAAAAAAATGTGCCAGTAGAAAATAACTCAACTTTGGGGGTGTCAGGTTCCAGTTCTGTTTATTGTCTTTGAGGTTTTGTTACATACCTGCAGAATGGACTGGATCCGAACTTCTTTTAGTTTCCTCAAACATCTAGCTTCAACTCTCCAAGCTTATGTTTCTAATTTTTCCCACCCTTCTAATTTGGAATCACTAAGAACAAAGAACACCCTTGAATCTACTTGGAAGGGGTCATACCAGGTCCTCCTCCTCACTACTCAGGTGGCAGTCAGTCCTCATGGACTTGAACCTCGCATCCACATTTCCCAGTTAAAAAGGCTTTTCCAGATTTGGAGTTGCATACCAGCTGGATGTCTAAAATTAATATTGACTAGGGTGGGTCTTCTCCAGAAATATATGGTATCTGGAGGTGAACAGCTCACCCAAGATCATGAATCGACATCTTCATCTCCAATATGAAAACTTTATTCTTTTTGCCTTTTTGCTACTTACTTTTCCTTTCTGTTAATACATGGCAAAACAGTGCTCCTTAACTCTGGCAACTATCCCTGAACCTACTGTTAAAGCAAGAGCTGCTCAAAACAAATCCCTAAGCCCTGGTTGGTGTAGCTCAGTGGATTGAGCATGGACCTGTGAACCAAAGGATCGCAGTTCGATTCCCAGTCAGGGTTGCAGGCCAGTTCCTGGCAGGGGATGCATGAGAGGCAACAATACATTGATATTTCTCTGTCTCCTTCTCTTCCCCTCTAAAGATAAATAAATAAAATGTTTTTTAAAATGTTTAAAAAAAACCCTAGACTCTCTGGCCAATGTTGTTTTTGATAACAGGATAGCCTTTAATTATCTTTCAGCTGAGCAGGGTGGTGTGTGTGCTATCGATGCACTTGAATTAACACTTCCAGGGAAATGGTGATGTAGCTGCGTAAGATCATGGAACAAGCCAGTTGGCTTAAGAAAGTGATTCATTCAGTAGGGTTTGTCTTTGACTTACTTGGTTCTGATTGGTTTGGAACTTGGGACCCATGGCTCCAGAGTGCACTCCAAACATTGGAAATTATCCTCAAAATCTTTAAATGCAAAGTATCTCCCTAAGATTGAAACATCAGAAAAGAAACAGAGAGGAAGACCAACTTAAAGAATGTGGACCTGACCCCGTGACATGTAAATACCACAAAGAGATTCAGCAAAAAAAATAAAAGGAAATGAAATGAAATAAAATAAAATAGAATGAAATAAAATAGAATAAATTGCAAAAACTCTAAATTAGGTGGTAGCTGGAAGTAGAGCTAATGTCTTAAATTTTGGTCACATCTCTCAGGCTGAGAGTCTGAACAAAAAGGGGGAATCATTAATAAAATAAAACAAAAAGAAACAGCCAACAGGCCCAAAATGGAGTTATTCACACAGTTTTGGCTCTCCCAGAAATGGAATCTCAAACCAGTCAATCAGGACTCGCCTGATCAGCACTACTTACGAACCTGCCTAATAGACTTCTACAATTAACTTGTAATAACCAACCCACTTTTATTGCCTAGTATAACTGCCTTCTTCCACTCCCATGTGGCCATAAAAGTCTTTCCTTTTGTACAGTTTCTTAGAGCTCCTTTCTATCCACTTACCTGGAGGCTGCCCAATTTGAATTGATTTTTGTTCAATCTCTTAACATTTTCAATATGCCTCAGTTTATCTTTTAATACTGCACGTTCATGGGAGCAGGGAGGTAAGTGTGGATGGAGAGAGAGTGCTGACAGGTGAGAAGGAGGTGGTGGGAGCAGGAGGCGGCACACATGGCCTTGCCGCCGATGGAAGGATGTGTGAAGAACAGGCTGTAGAGCGCAGAATCAGTCATTACTATTGCAATACTTTAAAGGCAAAACAGTGGTGATTTGGATCAGGTTGAGAGCAGCAGAGGTGGCAAATGGTCAGATTCAGAATAGACTTTGAAAGTAGAACTGACAACATTTGTTGATGAATTGAGTGCATTGGCTGGGAGAAAAAAAATGAACAGGAATCAAGGCTGATTTCATGACTTTTGACCCAAGACACTGATAAAATTTAATGAAAAGCAGAAAGTTGCAACAGAATTAAATCAGGAGTAGTCATGAATTGAATTATGAGTTTGATTTAGGGTGTATTACATTTGAATTAATACATATTTAGGTGAATCTGGCCAGTAGGCAGTTGGACTTACAAGTTTGGAGCTCACGGAAAAGGTTGATGCCAGAGATAATACACTTGGAAGTTATCGCCCGTATAGTTGGTATATGAAGAAGCCATAAGCACCTGCTTGTTCAATTCTCCTGAATTTTACTAACTGGATGGTAAACAGGTAAAAAAAAAAAAAAAAAAAAAAAAAAAAAAAAAAAAAAAAAAAAAAAAAAAAAAAAAAAACAATAGAAAAGCCTGTGAACCTTCAAGATTGCAAACAGTTTAGCAGTTCTGCTAAAGACACTTGATGGGCACACCTGTGAGTGTAAAATATGAGTATAATATATAAATATGATGAAAGAAAAGACTTTAGACCACAATCACCAAAAAAGTATTCATGGAGAACATCAAAAAAACATCAGAAACACACACATACACATATGTGGGAGATGCAAATTATATATACACACATATATGTGTATGTAAAGTTACACACATACCTGGAGTGGACATTTATATTGAATTATTCATGAGGAAGAGAATAAAATTCCACCTTTTTAAGAATTCTTTATCTCTTGTCCTCCTTAGCCAACTCAGGACTTTCAAATCTCTCTTTTTCTGTCCCCACCCCCTGCTCACCTCAAATCAAAATTCCAATTTATAAGATGACTCTTACCACACCGAACATTGAGAACTGGGGGAGTATTTCTTCCAAGCTACCTTGGAATCTGTCATCACTTTTAAATGATGACACTTGATTTCTCACCTGATGTGCTAAAGAATGGCAGAGAGGAGGCCTCTAGGGACAGAACGAGATTGTCATAGCTCGAATGCTAAAAATAACAGCCCCATCACACTGAATCTCATTACTGAACAGCAAACTCTCACCTCTCTGCTGTGGTGTTCACAAGATGCCTTTCGGAAGCCCACACATTCACTTCACCCCCATCTCACATAAACACACACAGGCACACACCCACACCAGCCGCAGCAGCAGCAGCAGCAGCAGCAGCAGTTACACTGGTACCTCCAGTAAACTTGGAAAATATTTGTCATGACCAGAACCACCTTCTCTTGTCACGCTATCATAATTTACTGCCCAGGGAATGAGTCTGTGGTTGCAGACCATGTTGTTCCTTAAATGGCAGACGCGGGCAGAGCTGTTGAGAATAACTAATGCCGCTGCACGCACGTCCGCTGTGCTGGGGGCGGGGGTGGAAATTCAGGCCGAGAATGAAGTAGGGAGAGAGAAGCCGAGCTAGCGGCGTGATCCGGCTCACGCAAGCTCTGCGGGTCACTGTTTACATCATGCTCGCCCATAAAGGAGATAATGACGATATTTCCACATATTTCTAAGCTGCTTCTCTCTGGGGAAGTCTAAAAGTTCATAGTGGCCTTGTAAATAAGTCCCAAACGTTTAGCAGACAGTGAAGGAAACCTGAAATTCACATTTTATCAATCACTGGATTTGACCTCCCTGTGCCTCAGACAAGGGACCTTTTGCAAAGCGACCGACCTCAAAGGGATGAGCCAGAGGGAGAGCTATGGATCCCACACAGGCGCGCTCTTGGCCTCCTTTGCAGTTTTGCCTTTAAGTCCTGTTGTAAGTCTCCTGGGGAAAGACAGCCCCCCGCCCCCAGAATCTCATTCTAGACTGTTAGCAGGAAAACTATCACGTAACGTACCGCACAGTCTCACCCGTCTCCCTCCTCCTACCTCGCCAAGCCCCTTCTTCGCTGTCCTGAGTGGAGCCGCATTTCCTATCCTGCCTAGGCCCCAAATTAGCAAAATACGGGCTTAACATATGCAATCCATGGACACTTGATGTACTAGGCCTTATAAAAGAATTTCAGCGTCTGTGGGACGTTGCACTTCACAAATGTCTTTACGCCCTTTCCTGCAGGAAGTGCCTTCCACGGGCCCTGGGCGAAGCAGTGTGGGTGTCCACTCTCCCCACTTCCAAACGAGAAGGGAAGGCTCAGAGCTCAGGCAACACAAAGGACAGTGGGGAAGGCTGTCAACAGGACACAAACTGGAAACCCCTAAGTTCAGGTTCACCTGGATAAACTATACTAACTTGTCTTCCTTTATGGAAAAAAAAAAAATTCTGGAGTCAGGCTGACCTGACTTTGCCACTCAGGCAAACTTATAAATTCCTCCAAGTCCATTCATTATTGCTTAAAATTGATTTATTGTCCCTACAAAGGCTGTTGTGATTAAAGGAGATGAAGAATTGCAAGCAGCAAGCACAGAGCCTGGTGTGTGCTCTGGGAATGTTAGGTCCTTCTGTGCCTCTTCCCCAGTCTCTGCACCAGCTTCAAAGCCCAGCACAAATTATCATCACTGCAATTGTTACTCGGGTGGAGACTACACCTGACCCGTTCTCCGTGCTTGCTACATACCAGGCTCAACGCCAAGTGGGCCCCAGGCACTCCTATATTTAATCCTCACCACAACCCTACAAGGTAGTGCTATTATCTGCCTCACTTGAAAACCTGGGGGGAAGTGATTCTCAGAGCAGCCTCTGGTCTGTCTGACTCTATTGTCCCAGTCTCAGGCACTCTGGTTCACTGCCTACCAGGGGTGTCCAACCTGCAGCCCACAGGCCACATGCAGCGCAGGATGGCTATGAATGTGGCCCAATACAAAATCGTAAATTTACTTAAAACATTATGGGAATTTTTTGTGTGTGTGATTACATGTTGCGATGTATTTAATGTGTGCCCCGAGACAACTCTTCTTCTTCCAGTGTGGCCCAGAGACACTAACAGGTTGGACACCCCTGGCTCAGGCCTCCTACTCAGCCCTACTGTTCTCTGGCAGACTCACGGGTCTGCCCTCTCCCTGTCCAGTCTCACGCCCCAGTCCTCATTGCCCTGAACCACTTTGAAACTAAACCAATAAACCACCTCTAGGACCTGGAGCCTGGTCCTATCCATACCGCCCTCACCTAGGGTTGTCAGATGCAGCATATAAAATTTCAGAATGCTCAGCTAAGTTTGAATTTCAGAAAAACAACACCTAGTTTTAGTATTAATATGTCCCAAATATTGCATGCTTTGCTGACTTCCATGGAGTACACCCACACTGAAAACTTATTCATTGTTGATTTGAGATTCAAGTGTAACTGGGTCCTCCGTTCTATCTGGCAGTCCTAGACACACCTCAAACCCAGCAGCCTCTGTCTATTCTGCATGACCCATGTCTATAAACCCTCTTCTTCAAACCATGCTTCAGTAGTCCGTTACATCAGTGGATTTGGGGGACCATACCTCCAATACACACATCCTTGTAGAGTTCCCTTTTCTTGAATCTGGGCCAACCTATGATATTAGCAAGAATACAATGCAAACGATTCTGTGCCTAAGGCTTCAGAAGCCCTGGTGTTTCTGTTTTTGCACCCTTGGAAGTCTCTAAGCTTTCATGTAAGAATTCTCACTACTCCTGGGGAGAGATTACATGGAGAGGCCTTATGGGGAGAGACGAGCCTTGCAACTACATTAAGGAAAACCAAGGAAGGCAGCCAACAGCAGCAAGAACCAAGGCCAGATGTATAACCCTAGCTGCACCAATCCAGCCAGGCCCCAACCATTGAACCATCCTTGATCAGGCATCAGACATGTGAGTAAAGAAGCCATCTTGGACATTCCAGCCCCAGAAGACATATGTGATAATCAATCCCAATCTACCTTTTCCAAATTATAGACTCCCATAGTCATGAGAAAGCAAAGATAATTTCTACTGCTGTGTTTTGGGGTGGTGTCTTATGCAGCCACATATAACTGAAACACGTGCCTAAGCATTATTTTTCATAATGTTTAGGGGCTAACCTAAGTACTCAGTTCAACCCGGTTATCACCATGGATGCCCCCCAATCTAACCTTACAAGTTCTGATTCTAGATCCAAGCTCCTTCTGTAGTTGTGACTTTAAAGGCTGCTGGAGTCCACGAGTCAGACCCATATTTCTCATTTACAGCTGGGAACTAAGATGTGGCAGGGCACAGCAGGCAGTGACCGTGTTGTGCTGCATTGCGCCAGCCCACATCCAGAGAAGCATTAGCGGAGCAGAGCGAGGCTGCGAGGAGATTGTCCGGCACCTGCCAGTTCTCAGCTGGGGCCCCCTGCCAATCCTATTAGCTTGGTGCTTACATAATCTCAAAGTCTACCTACAAACTTTTCAAAAGAAAAATTCCAGAAACAGTGGGCCATCATATCCATCTGAGCTATTATGCGAGCTGGTGCACTGAGGGGAGGGTTGGTTTAAAAATAAAACAGCAAGGGAAATATGCTAGCAGCATCAACGGAAACACAGAAGGGCTTCAAATATTTATTTGCAATTAAAAATAATAATGATGATGATGCCCTTATTTGACACCCAGAATTGGTTAAATCAGATCCTATGCGTTAATCATGCTTGGTGTCCAATAGAATGATTAGGCTTGATTTTAGAAATGGAAGATTTCTGCATTGAATATTAAGAATTCATAATTACCCTGAATTAGAGTTCATGTCACTGGGCCCTCAAAATATGTATACCATCTGAAAATATATCAAGGGTAAAAACCTTTTGACAATGAGTTAATGCTGCTGGAAAGGAAACCCCAGAGGAAACACTCTCAATAGTAAGAGCATTGGCTTGAAGTCTTTGCATTAAGCCATGACTAGGTACTAGAGAGGAAGAAATTAACTCAAGATATGGTAGTTCTTCTTAGGAATGTAGAACAATCTCTGTATTTTGACCTCATTGATTTCTCCAGAGTGGCCTTCCCGTGAAGGAGACTGCCATGTGGCTGGCTTCTTTAAGTGAAAGTATATTCATGTATACCTATTATGCGCCGATCACTGTGATTGGTCCCGGGGATCTTGCAATAGGCAGCACATGACCCTGGTCCTCAGTGGCCTGGCTTGGCACAGGAGCCGTGTGTGAAAGCAGAAGCTTGAAACAAAGTGCTGATACACATGGTAGGTAGGGAGATACCGGCTAAAGGAGGAAGTAGGAGAGTCAATGATAGGCTACAGGCTAATTCTGCACCAGGCTTGAGACCTCAGACTTAATTCCTGTGATTCAATTCCAAAGACTGAGTATGTGAGGTTGAGAAAGCAGCTGAGTTTGTGAGACCACTGGCTAGCTGTATCTAAATGCTGATTATTTTTCGTGACACTGAGTTCACGGTCTCGGATGGAAGTGCATTTGAATCAGTAGCTTTGGACATATTGCCACCTTTTGAGACTCAGTTTCCTCACCTGTGAAGTGAGGATGATGACATTTACTTCACAAGTTTTTTGTCAAGTACAAATGAGAGCAGGACAATTTAGAATAGGTTCCTTAGAAGACGAACTCAAGTCTAGGGTTCATGTGCAAGTGATTTAGTAAGAACATGCTCCCTGGGAGACCAGTGACATTGAGGAGGAATCCAGGCAGGGTTGTCATCCTATCCAGGGTGGCCTCGGCCTGACTCCCCAGGGCAGCTCTGGAATATGGTGTGCCTCAGTTTGTCCCCATCAGAGGCAAGAGAGCAAGACCTTCGTATCCTGTATCCATCAGTAAGAGCCTCCATAGGGGCTATGAGAGAAACCTACACTCTCAGGCACTTTGACTGTACATGTGAGCAAAGCAACACCCACAGTACAGTCCAACAACGAACGGTCTCAGGGTCTGGCTGTTTAGAAGCAAACGCCCATTGAAGCTGGAGAAAGGATGCATAGATGTGGAAGAAGTCCTTAGGGTTATTCTTATTTGCAGCTCAGAATCATGTTTTATAGCAATAAACTGAGACTTTCAGGTATGTGAGGAAATCCCCCAGGTGCAAGGAAGAAAAGGAACATGAGTCACTGACACACCCTCATGGATGACTGCCCATAACCCTTTGGGCCTATTAGACCAAAGGATTCTCTTTCACCTCTCTTTTGCCTGCAGAATGCAAAGTAGCTAATGAGGGGTCAGGCACTCGCTGGTTCCTTGCCCCAGTGAGCGATGCCAGGTTTTGGATTCGCTCCAGACCCATTAGCTACTGTCATACGGGCTTCCACACCTGGAAGTGTCCTTTATCCCATGGGGGGGGGGGATAAAGTGCCCACAATGGGATAAAGGGCCAATGGTAAACCCCATCCACTTCTGTAAGGAATGACTACGTCCCAAAAGCTAGACCAGAACTCTCATAACTCCGGACAGATTTCTGCCCAACTGAAGGGCAGAAAGATTTCCCTGGCCTAAGCCAGCATATGGTTCGAAGGAGCCCTGTAGCCTCCTCAGTGAAGAGGAGAAAGAGGGGTCAGCATAAATCCAGGGCTTCAGCAAAAGGGCCTGCGGAAAGCTAATGTCTATTGAGAATCTAGTTTGGGCCGGAAGCTCTGTTTCTTGGGATTAAAACATTCATTTTCATAGCTGCAACCAAACATTCTCTTATGAGAGAACGCTTTTTTACTTAGAAAAATACTTGGATAGATGGCATTGGTTCGGGAAGTGAAAATTCCAAAAGCTTGGTCTGCAAGTAGACAAAGCATTTAGAGATCATTCAATCATTCTATCTAATAAACTAAGTATTTGGAGGTTAGAGAGAGTGGAGAAGAAATAGGATGGATTTGGAGAGGGAAGAGAGAAAGTAAGACACAATGCCAAGAGTTTACTCTTCTCCAGGACTAGTATTCATGTCTCCAGTCTCTTAATCTTCAGTATCTTCTCCCTGGGACGATTCTTACCCCTAAGCCTATAAATATGAGCCCCTCCTGAGAAATTCCTCAGCAGCCCTGCTTCCACTTGAAGCTATAACCTCTTATTTTTATTCACTCCTATTTGACTTCCTTGAGTCACTGGTGAGGCAGCCCAGACCCTGAGCTTCATCTTATCAGGTCATGTGCCCAAGCTGCCTCTCGCTCCTAAGCAGAGGCAGCTTGGAAACCCACAGTCTAAGATGCTGCAGAGTCAAGGGGCCGCCTAATGATCCTAGTCTGTATCTGTCACTCTTGACAACCGGTGAACCTCTAAAGATGCACCTGCCTCTTGCTGTTAACATCACACTAGGCTAGTGCATCTGCAAAGGCCTATTTTGTCTTTCTTGTGACAACACCTTAAGAAATGACCCATGTCCAAGGTCTCCTGCAGACGAGCAGCCTGTGCCTGTCTTCCTGCTGGCTGTCTAGTATTGATATGTTTATTCCACCTTTGCTTTGAAATGAGGTCTTTCCTAAATGTTTCCAACCCCAGAGTGTAAGATACCTGAGAGCACGAACTGCAGTGTTTTCATCTCTGCCCGGCCACAGCCTCCTACCCTCACCCAGTGGCGTTGCTCCCAAGGCAATCCAGGGTCTCTGCGCTCTTCTGAGTAGTGGGGTTGGGGATCACATTGACATCTTTTTAGTTATGATTTCATCTGGTGGTGAGAATGTGGGGAAACAAGCAGGGTCAGACACAAAGAGCATCAAGTACATTGATGCACCTTTGCTAGAGGTCATTGGCAATAATTATCAAGAACTCTGCCTAATATGCCTGCTCCTGAGCTCTCAATTCCACTTTGGGAAATGTACTTACAGAAAAACACAAAATTTCATGTGTAAGGAAATTCTTATAAGGAAATTTTTATGATAGCAAAACCTGGAAATAGTCTATAAATCCAATGATAAAGAGATAGATAAATGTTTTATTATATACAAATGATGAAATATTTTATGGACATTAAAAACCAATTTTTGAAGAATTATTGATATAGAAAAATGTTCATTTTTATATATAAATATTAAATATATGTGGGTATGTACATACATGCAATAATTATTTTATCTCTTGAAAGAAGACATAAATTTATTAATATGCCAAAATATGAGATTATAAATATTATGTTTTATTTTCCTTATTTTTATAATTATAATAAATATATTGGTTCGGGATTACAAAAAATATCAATTTTTTAATCAAAAAAGTAAGCTTTGGTTCAAGGTCCTCAATAGGCAAATATAACATTTATTTGACGGCTAGTTATTAAGAAGGTCTTACATAATAATTAGTTAGGCACTTACTTAATAATGGTTAGGCACTGTGCTTAAGTCTGGAAGTTCTAGGATTAATAGAACCCACCTTCTTTTTGTTTTTCTAGCTTTACTGAGGTAATTCAGCAAATAAAAATTGTGAATTTTTAAGTGTACAAAGTGATTTTTTTGTACACACAAACATTGTGAAATGATTACCACCATCAGGCTAATGAACACATCCAATCTCCTTATAGTTACTGTATGTGTGTTGAGAACATTTAAGACTTGCCCTCTTAGCACATTTGAAGGATACAATACAGTATTATTAACTAGGGTTATCACGCTGTACTTCAGATTCCCAGAACTTATTCATCTTATCATTGAAAGTTTGTATCATTTGACCATTTTCCCCCCATTTGCCCCACTCCGCAGTCCTGGGCAATCACCACTCCGCTCTGTTTCTGTGAGTTCAACTATTTTAGATTCCATATATGTGGTACCATACAGTATTTGTCTTTCTCTGTCTGGTTTATTTCACTTAGTATAAAGTCCTCCAAATTTATCCACGTTGTCAAAAATGACAGAATTTCATATATATATATATATATATCACGTTTTCTTTATCTGTTTATCTTTCAATGGACACTTAGGTGTTTTTATATCATGACTAGCATAAATAATGATGCAATAAACATAGGAGTACAGATATCTCTCTGAGGTACTGATTTTGTTTCCTTCAAATATATACCCATAAGTAGAACTGCTGGATCATATGATAGTTCTATTTATAATGTTTCAAAGAACCTCCATACTGTTCTTCATATGGCGATACCAATTTACATTCCTACCAACAGCGCACAAATGCTCCCTCCTCTCGCCATCCTCACCAACACTTGCTATCTCTTGTCTTTTTGATAGCGGTGACCCTAGCAGGTGTGAGGTGATATTTCACTGTGGTTTTGATTTGCATTTCCATGATGATAAGGAATGTGGAGGATCTTCTCATGTATCTACTGACTATTTGCATGCCTTCTATGAAAAATGTCTATTCATAACCTTTGCTCATTTTTAATCAGATTATTTCATTTTGCTATTTAGTTGTATGAGTTCCTGGTGTATTTTAGATATTCATGTCTTATCATTTATACGATTTGCAAATATTTCTCCCATTCTTTTCATTTTGTTGATTGCTTCCTTTGTTGTGCAAAAGCTTTTTTATGATGTAGTTTATTTTTGCTTACTAGAATCCATTTGTTTATTTTTATTTAATAAAATCCACATTTTACTTAATGAAGTTCACTTAGTATAATGCAGGTTCGTTTGCCATCTGACAATGACCTTCCAATGTAGTTAGCATGTGGGAGAGCAAAAGAAGGAATTCCGACTTTGTTGGAGAAAGTCTTCACAGAGAAAGTGATAGCCCTTCAAGTATTTTTACTAACTTATTCATTCATTCATTCATTCAATCAATAACAATGTCTTAAACATCAACCACATCCCACATATTGTGCTGGACGGTAAAATACAGTGAACAAGCTCATAGCTTCTCCCCTCAAGGATGCGACTATCTAGTGCAGAACTGAATGCCTTGAGGAGTGAGTAGGCATCTGCCTCCCTGCAAGTCCCTGGCTGGTGATCAGCAGTGCCCCAGTTCTTCCCATCACCCAGGCTTCCTTCTTGGTATCTGAATTTCCTCTTTCCTGTATCTAACTAACAGTTCCTGTCCATGAAGTACCATTCCTGCAGGTCCCATTTAAAATCACTGGTCCCTAATCCTCACAGCCCTTGGAGTCTACACTAGAGATGCCAGCCATGCCCTCCCTCTATCTTCATTCTACCCACTGAGAGAGTCACCTCCAACAGCCCGACGAGTGCCCCCTGGTGACATCTGAGTGGGTGGAACAGGACCCCAGAGACGAGCTGAGCCACTCAGGTACTCTCTTCCAGGAGTTTGGAATGGAGTCTGTGGGGAAGTCTCCTTTGAATGCTCCTAGACAGTTCTTTCCAGTCAGACGTGAAATGGGCTCTTTGGGCTGCAGGTACTGAGTGAGCACTGGGGGAACCAGGAAACAGAGAAGACCGAAGTGGTGACCAGAGAGCAGAGCACCTTGCGGAGAGATATGTAGGGAGCTGCCATGCTGCCACCTCCTGCCTATGGGTTTCTGAAAAACCCCTCCCCTGTTCTCCTTTGTTTTAAAGAAGCTTGTTTAAAGAAGTTTCTCCTTTCTTCAAACAGTACTCATTGATTAAAACAATCTCTAAGAGAAGACTTCCTGAAAACTTTGGGGGAGCCCACAAAGTCACTGGAGAGACACTCTGGCTGGATCAAGACTGGGTCATGCTCTGAGAAGTGCATGAGGCAGATGCTCAATCACTAACTGTTGACTGACTGGTCGCAGGAATGAAAAGCTGCCTGAGAGTCCTCACTTACCTGTCTGACATCACGAGCATGACAAGGAAAGTGATTACAATGGCCCATGCGCAGCTGGGTTTCCCTGCCTCAGACTTGTTCTGGCAATCATTGAACACCTGTTTTCTTTGGCAGTTCAGGTTGCACTGAGCCATTCCAGTGGATATGAGAGCTCATCCCTGCTCCCAGTCTCTAGTGAATGATGGCTTCTGCAACAAGGAAAATGCTTAGTGTTCTCCGGAGTCCCATCAGCAGTCAGAATTGTAAAGATTGGAGCACAGAATTAAGCACAGATAGCCCACTAGTGGAGATTTAGTTCCTGGTTAACAGAAACAGGTTTCACAAGTAGTTTTGAAAATGAGGTCAAACTCATTTATTTCCAGATGGTCCCAGACTACCAAAAAAAAAAAAAAAAAAAAAAGCAAAGGGTAATGAAAAATTTTCAGGCATCATACGGTCTCTCATTATATCTAACCAAGTGCCTTGATTCCAGAAATGTTGGCTACATCTGTCTTGGAAGTTATCCACGGAGCTTTCGCATATACGTGATCTTTTTTTCAAAGTAACACCTTTTGATTCAAGGATTCATAAGCCATACTTCCTATAATCACTCTTTTCCCATTGCCACTAATAATTCATTTACCTATTTTAGCATTATTTTTTTTACTTGTAGTATTCATTTAACAATATTTATTGAGCACTTACTATTTGTCAAACTCTTTTCCAGATACAAGTCAGAAAACTGAAGCCACAGACCAAGTCAACCAGTTTCTTCCTGGCTAACAATCTAAGATTCTTTTTAAATTTTTTTCATACGGTTACATTTAAAATGGTTAACAGCCTCTATGTTGCCTCTTGGCCTTTGAAGTCTCAAGTATTTACTATCTGGCTCTTTGAGAGGAATTTTGCTGAACCCTGTTCTACCCTCTTGTAGGATGCATTTACCCTAAATCATCTATTTTTTATGTCTTCTCACAAGTTGCTCCTACTTGTTTAGCCTGAATGTTTAGAAAACTAAGAACAGGAAGATCATCTCATGAAACATTCTCACCAAGTGGGGAAGTGAGGTCCTTCTTTTAGGTTTTGGCAAGGAAGAAAGTTGCTGTCAACTGCTGACTCTGAAACAGAATCAGGGAACAATGAAAGTGTATAAAGTGCGTTTCTGAGGGTACAAC
This sequence comes from Anoura caudifer, assembly GCA_004027475.1. Lineage (NCBI taxonomy): Eukaryota > Metazoa > Chordata > Mammalia > Chiroptera > Phyllostomidae > Anoura > Anoura caudifer. The sequence continues at coordinate 19,839 of PVKU01011215.1, read as the reverse complement.
AATGTGTACTATATAGTGATCAGATAAAAAGAATGATGAATTTTGTCAAAGCAGAATCACCAGGCAGCGAGGAGTTGGTACAGTGGTTTAACAACTTCCTTTCCAGGGAGATAGGAGTGGGAGAGGCCAGAAGTCCTAATGCAGCATTTGCCAATTTCCGTGGTGTAACTTCTCCCACCTTGCTAGTCTCACATTACCAATGTGACATCACTGGATGCAGAATTGTGACAGACACACAATCAGCTCTCACTCCAGCACACCAGCAACAGGGCAGGAACCAAAGCAGGAAACGAGGGGCCCCATTTCTCTGGGCTTCTCCTGACCACTGAGGGGAAAGGCCAAATGACCTAGACAGGTGAGTCAGAATCAAGTCCATGGCTGATCCTTGGTGCAGGTCTGAAGTGTAGGAACATGCATCATCTGCTCCTTCAGTGATGCCCTTTCTTCATGGGATCTGGGGAGGTCTACCTCGTTCCTCTGTCAAAATCCCCTCAATTTCTTCCCGAGTAAGAAATGTTCTTGAGAACTAGATCAAGGAAATAGCTGGGTTATTTTCAGATTTGGGCTATCAATAATCAAGTTGCTATCAACATTTTCATGCAAGTCCTTTTGTAGACATGTTTTTATTTCTCTAAGGTAAGTACTTAAGGGTGGCACTATTTGGCCCTAGGATAGGTGCGTGTTTACCTTTACAAGGAACCACCCAAACTTTTCCCACGTGGTTGTACCAGTTTTACTCTCCCACCAGCACTGTATGAGTTCCCGTGTTTCCACATCTTTGACGACATTTGGTTTTGCAAGTCTTTAATTCTAGCCATTCTCAGGAACGTGAGCTAGTATTTCCTTCTGGTTTTAATGTGCACTTCTCAAAAGACTAATAATGTTCAGCACTTTGTCACATGCTAAGTAGTCATTTATAGATCTTTTGATCAAGTCTTTTGCCCATTTTATTGGGATGTTGTCTTTTCCTTGTTGGTTTGTATTTTTAATGGAGCTAACTACATGTTAAAAATAGAGACTGGATATACAGCACACCCTTCTGTGTTATTTGATTTTTATCTCCCTTTTCCTCGGCTTTATTGAAATATACTTGACATAGCCTTGTGTAAGTTTAAGGTATGTAATGTAATGATTTGATATATGTACATATTGTGAAATTATTACCAAAATAAAGTTAACACATCCATCAACTAACTCATAGTTACAATTTGCATGTGTGTGTTGAGAACTTTTAAGATCTACTCTCTTAGCAACTTCAAACCATGTAGTGTAGTGTAGTAAACTGTACTCACATTGCCGTACATGACATCCCCAGAACTGATTTATCTTTTAACTGGAAGTTTGTACCCTTTGACCACCTTCACCCATGTCCCCTACTCACCATCCCCGCCACCAACAACCACCAATCTGCTCTCTGTTTCTCTGAACACTGAATTCATATAAGTGCAATCATACAATATTTGTATTTCTATGTCTGACTTACTTCACTTAGTATAATGTCTTCAAGTTCCATCCATGTTGTCACCAATGAAGGATTTCCTTCACTTTTTTATGGCCAAATAAGATCCCACACATTTTCTTTATGCATTTATCCAATAGGACACTTGGGTTGTTTCCATGTCTCTGTATTATGAATAAAGCAGCAATGAAGATAAAAGAACAATATCTCTTTGAGATAGTGACTTCATTCCCTTCAAATATATATTCCAAGTGGAATTGCTGGATGTTATGCATGTTAGTTCTACTTAAATTTTTTGAGGAACCTCCATACTATTTTCCATAATAGTCTACCAATTTACATTCCGAATTCTGACTATTCTGAATTCTTTGTCAGGCAGCTCATAAAACTCCAGTTCCTCAGGGACAGTTACTGGAGCTTCATTAGTTTCCTTTGGTGGTGTCACAGTCACCTGATTCCTCGTTACCCTTGACTCCCTGTGCCGGCAACAGCGCATCTGAGCGAGCAGCCCCTCCTCCCGCTCTCTGCAGGGTTACTTCAGCAGGGACAAGCCCTCCGCAGGCAGCTCAGCTTCAGGCACTGGGCATGTCAGCTGGTACTGTCCATAAGCGGGCTCTAAAAGTTGGGCTTCCGCATGACCAGAACATTGAAAAAGAAGAATCCACAGGAAGAGGTCATTCCTGGAGAGGTTTTGTTAATGGATGTTTAAAATAGAGATACTAGAAATGATGTGGTTACTGATGGTGACAAGGTCCGGAGTTGCTGTGGATGTGGTGGCTGGAAATATGTGTGGTGGTGAGCTGTGGGGAGGAAACGATCATTGGAAGGCATCCAGAAAGCCAGAGCACAAGGCATTTGAAGGTCTGTGCAGATGCGCACTGATGCTGCACATATTTGAAGTTAGAAAGACTGGTTTTGGCCCCAGATACGCCTCTCACAGGCCGCATAACCCTTTTTCTCAGCTGTAAAATGTCAACAAGGAGGGTGATGATGGCAGTGTCTGATGATGATACTGGTGGTGATGACACGGATGATGACTGATTGACTTACCTATTCACAGCCTCAGCATTTAGTAGAGGTCATATATGTGAAGACATTTTTTAAACTCTGAAGCTCAATGCAAATGTAAGGTACTGCTTTATAATTTGAGAAGATGGCACTTGGCCGCTATCCTCAGCCAGGATTCAACCAGGGAAACAACCAGTAGGAGATACATATTAAGAGATTTATTGCAAGGAATTGACTTCTGAAACTGTGGGGAATGGATAGACATGTCCAAAATCCATAGATCAGGCCATAGGAAGGGCATGCTAAACTGGCAGGCATGAGCCAAAGCAGTTCACAGATGGAATTTCTTCTTTTGGGAAGCCTCATTGCTGCTGTTAATGTCATTCAACTAGCTGAATCGAGCCTCCTGGGTTATCTACAGTAATCTCCCTTCCTTAAAGTCAACTGATTATGGACTTTAATTGCATGTGTAAAATACCTTCATAACAACACCTACATTTGATTGAATAACGGGGGACAATGGCCTAGACAAGTGGACACATAAAACTGACCATCACAGTCACATATTATTGTGAGATCATGAGCCAGTTATTGGCTTCTTTGAGTCTGAATTTCAAATCTCTGAAATGTGAATAGTTCTCCACCTGAGGACAGTCATGGGGATCCAGGGAAACACTATGTGCTCAAAGGAATGTCAACCTTAAGGGACTATCACCACTAAGGAAATGAATTTATCTAGCTAACTCTGATAGAAATAAAAAACTGGGCCCTGGGCCTTTCTGCCACCAGTTTTTAGAAAACAGGGCAAAACTGCAGCTAACTATTTATTTTGCTAATAATGTGTATACATTTTTCAGCTCACCTATGAGACAGGGTATGATTGCAATTAATGTGATTTACACCATAGATCTTTAAAAATAATCCTTATTTAAACATTGCTTCAAAATCTTTCACTATCTCCAGTCTGTCATACAAGCTGATACCTTCTCAGGGTCCTGGACAAGGCTCAGTTCCCTTGCTTTGTTCCGGGGGGGTCTGAGCAGAACAATGTTTTGAGTCTCATTATCTCCTGAACCACAGCAGCCTCTTAATAAGGATATTTAAATGAAACTCACTTTTAGCAGGTGGCTGACCCATTTCCTTCAAGTAGAAAAATCCCCCATATAGATCATAAACCCCACATAAACCAAGCAATTTTAAACATTCAGATCATAGGTAAATAATCTCCAAAATAAAGGTTTCTCTTACTCATGTAATAATGGTGCTTTGAAATTCTTTCAAAATTGTGTCTTAAAAGGATGTTCTCCAGACCAAAAATAATAATAATGATAATTGCACATTTATCCCAGCAGATTGGGAGAAATGTGGGGATTTAGCCTAAGAAAATAATTTTGCTGTTTGTAGATGGTGGCATTTGGAAGGATATCAGGTTCTGCAGTAGTTAGGATCCAGCATTAATAGCCACTTGTGCGCAGAACCAAAATAATGCTAAAGCTGATGGTAGATATGGCCTCTGTCACTTCTCAAGAATGCCAGTCTCCCTAAATAGAATTTCATTCACCTGCCCAATTTTCACTGGGTCAGATCACATCAGATATTTTATAATCATTAATTCCCAACCAGCCAACTCACTGAATACCATGAAATCCTTAAATGTCTCCCTCACCCATGTTCCATAATTTAACTCCATCTTTTTCCCTCTCTTATTTTCCTATAACACCTTGTCTCCAATCAAAGAGCAATTTGTCTTAATTATGCAATCAGCAACAGCCTTTGAATGCTTACAAGGTGCCAGGCACTTTTACAATAGGCTGAGATTACAGTAAAATATAAAATAGAATTCTCATGATTTAAGAGACAAGTGCAGGAGATAACTAAGCAACTCATTACAATATGAGATATGAAATAAGAGAGATAAGGGCAAATACTATAGGAGCTCAGAAGGAGAAAGACAAAATATAGCCGAGCATTGGTGGGAAAGCTTCATGGAGAAGATGACATTTGAATTGCTCTTTGAAGATGAAGAGGCACATTCCAGACACGGCTGATATTTGATGAATATTTACACATGTCTTAAACTAGGCTAAGTGCTTTGTGTGTGTCATAGAGGAACCCTAATTATCCATTTAGAGACTTAGAGAATGCATGACTTGGTTTGAAGGTCCGATGCAGTATGAGGTGACACTAAGATAGCCACTAGAGTCTATTAAGGCTTCCACGTGGACACGGGTACAAGAAGGGACTAGGAGCATTGTCCAGGCCAACCAGAAAACAGCAACAAAGAAGGAGCAGCGTGTGAAAGAGCATAATCAATTGGGGAGCAAAGCGAAACATCTCATGAGTCCTGGTCTCTTAAAAATACGGAGTAAAAATTCAGCAAATACTTTATTCCTTTTAAAACAATTCAACCTGTTCTTGTTTCAATGAGCTATTATCCCCCATCCCTATGGTTTTTCTCAGGCCTTCCAACATCTAGGAGAAGACATATTCCTATCATTTAACGCAGGTCAGCCTACAGGAAACAATTCTTAAAAGGCGAGACTATGTTTTATAGATCTCTATCCCTTGAGTACTACATGCAGAGGTAGAAACACGACAGCACTCAATACATGTTAGTTAACTGGTTAATTTTTTGGCCAATACCTTGCTGTTAAAATTCAACATCATATCTGACTTCCAAAGAAATAGGCACTGTGAAAAAGTATTTAGCCAAATCAAGATAATCACTCAGTTCAAGGCCTAGAATTAGGATGTAGAAGAACTAGGTTATAATTTTACCAATTTGCTCTTTTCTAAAAGGAGGCCCAATGGCAAAGAAGAAATTCAACCTCTCTATTTAGTTGGATTTAAACACAACCACTGATTAAGTTGATTTTCTTTATTCTTACCACCATTTATTCATTGATTCCTAGAACTACAGAGTCATGATTTAGGACTGGACATAGGCCACTAAGCTGATCCACAGATACAAAGTTAAAGAACATGTTGGAAATACAAGAATAAATCTCTTTGGAAAAGTTAAAGGTGGAGGAGGTCAATAGACAATATTATGTAGAGAGCCTGCTGTGAAGCTCAGTACACAACCAGCATAAACATAATTAAAGTGTATTTTTCCAAATTACTTAACCTTGAACCTTAATAAAGATCAAAAATATCAGGAAGTCACATTTGGACAAAATAGACCCTAAATAAGGAAGTCACAAAAATTTCTCCCAGAAAAACTTAGGGTGCCACATTCATTTGTTAGAGTTGCCATAGCAAACTGTACAGGCTGGGTAACTTAAATTTGTTTTCTTCCAGTTCTGGATGCAATAAGTTCAAGCTCAAGAGGTATTGGCAGGTTTAGTTTCTCATGAGGCCTCTCTCCTTGACTGGCAGGTGTCCACTTGCTCACTGTGTTGTCACAGGGACACTTCTTTGTGAGCACAGGCAATCCTGGTACCGCCACATTTTCCTCTAAGGACACCAGTCCTATAAAAGTATGTCCTTCTCAGGGAAGCCTGTATCTGGTAACCAGGAGGGAGGTATAAAGGCCTCTTGCCTATCACCTCATTTAACCTTAATTGCTCCTTGAAAGGACTTGTTTCCAAATAAATCACACTGAGGTTAAAGCTCAAACATTTGAATTTGGTGGGGCAGGAAGGGGAACACAATTCAGTCCATAACAGGTACATTTGCAAAGGAAGTAAGAAAGAGCCATTCAGGGTCTAATTGGAGGACAGTGCTAGAAATAATTTGCATGTCTTTATCAGAGTACTTTGCTTGAAGACAGTTTGCATAAAAAACACATTTTACATCTGTACAGGGCTGTCTCCATGAAAACAGTATTAAGTAAAACAAAGGAATTAATTTAAGTCTCTCCATTTTTCTCTAAGCCATTTCTCAGATGGCCCTGCATCCGTCTAATCATAGCTGACTCAGCAAAATCTTGTCCAAAAGAATGGTGGCACCTTGGAATAACTCACTTTTGACCCTCCATAGTTTTCCAATAGCCTCAAGTCATGTCAAATCTATGTAAAATCAGTATGCTCGCTATAAGTAAACATTTTCAAAACACATTTCCTCTTACCTCTTTCTAATTGGAATGCCATTCTAAAGACCAGCTCATGGAAAATCTCAAGCCACCACTGTCTCCAGTCAACTGTCATTCAGAATACCACAGGAGCACCCTGTTTAAAACAGAAGATTGAGTACATGGAGTTATCTCCCCAACATCTCATTAAAAATCCCATTAAAATTCCAATGATCATAATAAAGAAGTTGAAAAGTGAAGAAATCCATATTAGTATTGAAAATGGGGTACAGAAGGAGCACTGGCAGCTTTGAAATTTTGGTGAAGCTCTGAAATTGGGGAAAATAAGGATCATATCGATAGACAAAACAGGCTGGGAGAAGATGCACTGAGAGAGGAACCTCACCCATGTCTAAGTGAAGCCTATTAGTTGCCATGCCCACAGAACTTGTAGCCAGCAGGAAGTAAGGAAGATTTCCTGGAGCCAAAGTATTGGGTTGGCAAAAAAGTCCATATGGTTTTTTCCGTAAATGATACATTTTTTTATTTCACCAATAATTTCATTGATTTAAATATTTGGAGTATGTCAGCTATCCCTACGTGGTAGAGCATTGATCTCCATTAATGTCTCAATCTGATCACACTATCACTTTCAACAGGTCTACCAGACTATGGAGCACTGTCCAGCAAGAAAGCTCTAGCACAAAACCTTGCGAACCATTTTTGACACATTCAATCAGTCACAGCACCTCCTCCATACACTGTACAAATCATTTTTTGAATTTCAGTGGCATTTTTACCTTTCTTGAAATAATAAAGCATAATATGCTAAAACTGTTGCATATTTTCTTCCATCTTCAATGCTAAAATGGCTGCACAAAATTCACCAATTTTGATAATTTTTTTAAATGCACACTGATATGACAGCTGTTACAATACAATCTAACAAAATTATTTTGAAAGGTGTTAAAGACAACTAAGTACTACTATAGCCATCTTCCGGGAAAAAAACAAAGAAAACTTTTTGACCAACCCAATAAATTGCAAGCTCCAGGGATAAAAGTCTCACCCAGTTCTGAGCTAAAAGAGCAGGGCACAGGTCCATGACCTATGAACCAGAGGCATGCCCATGAGCACACCAAGCAGGCCCCACCTCTGGACATGCAGGCTGTGTTCTGCATAAAGGTGCCTATTCAAGGGAAAGAATGGAGTTTATATGCAACCCACAGCTATCAAGCCAAGCTCTTCATCGCAGGACTGCACTCACCTAGAGGAACATACGGACCAATAATAGTACCGAGGAAAAAGAAAGTATCCTAAAGCACATACGGGGGGGGGGGGGACAACAGGTTTTTGCAAAAATACCATGGATCATCTATGTGGTAGGCACAGAGATGCATCCCTCTTGGTCCCCCTTCAAGGAGACTTGCTCCTCAGATGCAGAGAGAACCATCAGCACAAAGCTTCCAGCTTCTACCGCGTTCGTGTCAGCCTCCATTACAGAGATCTGCCTCACCCAAGGTCATGCCCGTCTCAGAGTAGCTTCTCAGAGTGACTGAGTACAAAGGCCCAGCCATTTCAGCCTGACACAGGACATTTGTGGGTAGTACCCTCTCTAGATCACCTGCCATGTTGGCTGAGGCTTTGTCAGGACTGCTTCTCAGTCCCAGGTCCTAGTCGTCCCAATCCTGCCCCCACAGGTGTTGATCCTAACTAAACACCTTGCTCCCCAAACTCCATCTCTGCTTCTGGGAAATGAACCTGCACTAGATGCATTCAAAGCTCTACAGGGAAATAAGCTTGAATCTATAATTTTATATCCAGCCAGATTGTCACTCACATATGAAAGCTAAATATCAACTCGTGCAAGACCCATATAGTCGCCTCCTTGGGTATTCTTTCTCGGGGAAAAAATTACTTGAGAATATATTTTTGGAGACAAAAAAATCCAAGAAAATGAAAACAGAAAGCTAAAACCATAAGTGCACTAAAGAGGAAACCAGAGACAGAATTCTGAAATAGGCCATAAAAATTAAAAAGTCAGAACATTAAGTTAAGGAGAGTTCTGGGATGCAAGTCTTCATAAAAAGATCCACAGATTCATATTTAATGAGTTGTGTGATAAAGTGGGAAATTGTGTAAAATGGTGAAGAAATCATGTTTCTTTTCAATAAAAAAATGAAAGAAGCCCTGGCTGGTATGGCTCAGTGGATTGAGCACCAGCCTGCAAACCAAAGGGTCACTGGTTCAATTCCCAGTCACGGCACATGCCTGGGTTGCAGGCCAGGACCCAAGTAGAGAAGTGCACAAGAGGCAACCACACATTGATGTTTCTCTTCTGCTCTTTCTCCTTCCCTTTCTCTCTCTCTAAAAATAAAGAAATAAGTAATCTTTTTTAAAAATCTTAAAAAATGAAAGAAAATTTAGACAAAACACAATCTATATGAAAAACTACACTTACAAAGCAAATTAGAATGTCATGATTTTGAGAAGCTTAAGGAAATTAAAAGGAGGTTTTATTTTAATATTTTGACACTTACTTTGGAAAGGTGAAAGCCTTAATCTACATTTTGTTTTGTTTCCTACTCTCAGAAGAGTGAGTCACTCTCCTTGATCATAGGGTGACTAATATGTAATCATAACTAATGACCTATATTGGTGCTTGATTATTTAATTCAAGTCATAAATTTTGACAATGTTTAATGATACAGTTAGAAAATAATGAGATTCGGACGGAGGAAAAGTGGAAGGAAGTTCAGGGCTCCTGTGTACGTCTTACATCTTTCATAACGGCAAGTCAATTTGTCTAAATTTGCAATGTTTGAAACCTACTTTTAAAAATTATTAATGTACCAATAGAAGAAACCAAATGAATGGTATCACTATGAAAAATAAGATGAGAAGATGGAAGGTGGAGGCAGTGAGAAAATTCTCTATTGTACATAACAGAGAGTCCATAGCTAATGCTTAGAATTAACAATTGGAGCAATAAAGATTTCACATATTATTTAGAATTCTGGAGGTGACCACTGGAAGAATCAAAATTAGAAAGGGCTTCTTTGCAGGAACTGAATCAGAGGAAAAGAGCAACGGGACAAGAAACAACAAGTGTTCATTGTATGCCCTTCTGCCCTGTTTGAATTCAAACTTTGCATGTACATAAACATTTTACCTGGCTTCTGCTCCCCCTCTGTGCCTTTGATCAGCCTCCATTTATGACTGTCTATTCTAACTCTGATATTTCCCTCACCTTCAGAGCATGGTTTCTCCTTAGTGTCCACCCATTCCTCAGAAGAACCCCAGAACTCAGGAATAAGGTCATTTAGTCCTCAATTATGCCCTTCCCTGGACATTGGCCTACGCCTTGTAAGAAGGCAGTAGCTAGAAATTTATCTTCCCCACTGGCTTACAAGTGCTTTGATTAAGTTCCTCTGTTTGCCTAGAAAGCCTATCATAATCATACCGGCATGGCCAACTCATACTCCTTGACTGCACTGAGCCAGTTTCTAGCTATGTGACTTCAGCAAGCCACTTCAACTCTTGAAGTCTCAGTTCCATCAGCTGTAAAGAGGACAAATCTCTCTTACGGCCAAGATGGAGGCATAGGTAGATACACTGTGCCTCCTCACACAACCAAAAGAAGGACAACAACAATTCAGAAACAAAATGCAACCAGTACTGACAGAAAATCAAACCGTATGGAAGTCCAACAACCAAGGAATTAAAGTAGACACATTCATCCAGACCAGTAGGAGCAGGAGAGTCAGGGAGCTGGGACAGAGAGGGCTCACGGCAGGCCCAGGGCGGCTGGCGGACCCTAGGTGCACAAAGCCACAGCTGATGGATTGTGAAGGAGCACGGCATGTCCGGTCCCACATTTGCACGCAGATAAACCAGGTGAAACTGGGGGGCGAGACAGACCATGCAACCCAGGGCCCCAGAGTGGGGAAATAACCTCAAACCACTGATTGAAAACACCTGTGGGGGTTGAGGTGCTGGGAGAGACTCCCAGCCTCACAGGAGAGTTTGTTGGAGAGACCCACAGGGTCCTAGAACCTACATAAACCCACACACACAGGAATCAGCACCAGATGGGCCCAGTTTGCTTGGAAGAAGCAGGGGAAGTGACTGAAATCTGGCAGAGAGCGGAGCAAGTGACATTGTTCACTCTCAGACCTCTGCCCCACATCCAACATCACAATCCAGCAAAGTGGGTTGTCCCACCCTGGGGAACACCTAAGGCTCCGCCCCTCATACGTAACAGGCACAACAAGACAAAAAATGGCCCAAACAAAAGAACAGATCAAGGCTCCAGAAAAAACACAACTAAGCGACGAAGAGATAGCCAACCTATCAGATGCACAGTTCAAAACACTGGTAATCAGGATGCTCACAGAATTGGCTGAATTTGGTTGCAAATTAGATGAAAAAATGAAGGCTACACTAAGTGAAATGAAGGAAAATCTACAGGGAACCAAAAGTAATGGGAAGGAAACAGGAACTCAAAGCAACGGAGTGGACCAGAAGGAAGAAAGAAACAACCAAACAGAAAACAAGGAAGAAACAAGAATTCAAAAAAATGAGGAGAGGCTTAGGAACCTCCAGGACATCTTTAAACATTCCAACATTGGAATTATAGGGGTATCACAAGGAGAAGAGGAAGAGCAACAAGTGGAAAAGTTATTTGAACAAATAATAAAGGAGAACTTCCCCATTCTGGCTAAGGAAATAGACTTCCAGGAAGTCCAGGAAGCTCAGAGTCCCAAAGAAGTTGGACCCAAGGAGGAACACACCAAGGCAAATCATAATTACATTACCCAAGATTAAAGATAAGGAGAGAATCTTAAAAGCAGCAAGACAAAATGAGAGAGTTACCTACAAAGGTGTGCCCATAAGATTGTCAGCTGATTTCTCAAGAGACCTTACAGGTGAGAAAGGGCTGGTAAGAAGTATTCCAAGTCATGAAAGGCAAGGACCTACATCCAAGATTGCTCTATCCAGCAAAGCTGTCATTTAGAATGGAAGGGAAGATAAAGTGCTTCTCAGATAAGGTCAAGTTAAAGGAGTCCATCGTCACCAAGCCCTTATTATATGAAATGTTAAAGGGACTTATCTAGGAAAAAGAAGATAAAAAAACACGTACAGCAAAATAACAGCAAACTCACAATAATTAACAACCACACCTAAAACAAAAGCAAATTAAGCAAACATCTAGAACAGGAACAGAATCACAGAAATGGAGATCACATGGAGGGTTATCAACAGGAGAGTGGGAGGAGCAGAGAGGAGGAAAAGGTATAGAGAATAAGTAGCATAGATGGTAGGTAGAAAATACCATCAGGGGGAGGGTAAGAATACTATGGGAAATGTAGAAGCCAAGAACTTATGACATATGGACATGAACTAAAGGGGGGAATGTGGCTGGGAGGGGGTGTGCAGGGTGGAGGGGAATGAAGGGGGGGAAATGGGACAACTGTAATAGCATAATCAATAAAATATATTTTTTAAAAAGAGGACAAATCTAAAATCCAAAATTCTGGGAGTCAATAATCAATTTGCCATACATGAATATTGCAGATTCAAGACATATCCCTTGGAAAAGAAACAATAGATCTTATAGACATTTCCATCATTCACCTAATCACAAATCAGAGTGGGATTGTGTAGAAAAACATTTGGCAGCTAATTAGAGATAACTGAACATTTTTGTGCGTCTCCCAGGGAGCCCAGCAGAATAAATTTTGCTGGAACTGAGCATCTGCAAGCTCTGTGACACAGGACAGGTCACTTCACTAATCTGGACCTCAGTTTCTGCATCTACTGTGTGGTAGGAATAAAACAGATGTTCTTTGAGATCCCCCACCATCCCTAGGATTATGGAAGGCTGTCTGGCCTGGCTCACCATCCTAACACCTCCCAAGTTCAGGGCCCAGTGGTCCAGGAAGCAAACCATACCACTTCCGCCATTCCCAGAATTTCCCAGATCTTTCCTAAATCTGACCCTAAAACACAAAATAGTGCTTTTGGACAGTTTTCACTGATATTCATCTGATGTCCAGATATCCTCTTTACCTTCTTCTTTGGACTGGGTTTCTCAGATCATCCCTCCACCCCGGGCCACCTTAGCCCAATGGAGAGCCAGTTCTCCATTGCCCCATGCTCCACAGCTTTGGCCATGTGCAGTGTCATTCCACAAGGGAAGGGAAGCCCTGAATAGCCTAACAATTAAATTAAACTAAATTGAGTCCATTTTTCCAGCAATGAGAGTAGCAGCAAAATGCCCAGCCAAAGAAACCCACAAGTGATGCACTCAATACATAATTGGTATTATCATTAAAGGTCAAAAATCAGTCATCAGTGAGGAATAGAACAATTATGTGGAACTAAATCTCCAGCAGCCAATAGGCACCCAGCAAAGGTGGCTGGCATGCCATTAGGGAGTCATTTGGCCCTGGCAAATGAGAATTAGACTCTAATTATCCCATTGGCAGGTTTCAGAAATTTTTAAAATATACTCTCTGTAACTGTCACAGTGTCAAAACAATTATTTGCCTGCTTGAGCAGATGTCAGACATTGTAAAGTGTATATGTCCTTGTAAAATTAAACGGGAAACTTTCAGAAATCGGAGGTGCAAGCTAGGGCCCTAATTATACTACTACTGGTACCTGAAGTCTGTTGATGAGGAGGGAAGAACGCTGATTTTCCTCTTTCTCCTTTTCCCCCCTGAGGCACTGAATTCTGAGCATACAGGAGGTAAAGGTAGAATGTGCTATCTGAACTTCAGGGAGGGATTCCAAGCCATTTTGCCTACTGTCCCTGCCTTTGAGCCATCATCGTACCTTAAACATGTATTCATTGCATTGGCAGAGTCTGCAGGCCTCATCTGTATTGTTTCTTGATTTTCCGCAACGGCCTGTAAGTTCAGCCAGATGGCATCTCTGTCCCATTTTATAGATGCACAAACCGACTAATGAGTGGTGTTCCAAGGGTCCTGATTCCAAGAGGCCTACTCTTTCTCCTCCACACCCCGCTCATTGCCTTTCTTCTGGTTCAGTAACTAAACCTCTGCCAGAAGAGAATTGCCCCAGTGTTCACTTCCTGTTGCTGTTTTGTGCATTCTGAGATTCTTGGGCAGATGGGTAGAAAGTGAAGCAGACAGACACCAATGTGATAGCCCTGGAACTATTCACAACTAATAGAGATTGAATTAATGTCAAGGGATTGATGGAAATAATAACACCAAGAAGGGCCTCCCAAATTCAAGGAGTACTTAACTGGTGTGGATTCATAGCCTCCTGTGGACAAGGCACGTGTACAAGTGGCTGTTACACATGAAATAAGGCGCAATTTCTTTCTTTGAGAAGCTCCCACTTGAGTCAAAGTGTTGGATATGTTCTTATTTTCTAAATATAACAGTGGCTCTCGTGAAGGTACCAAGTGCTCAAAAATCAAAGGGAAGAAAGAAAGAGTCACAGCTTAGGATTAAAGGATGCTATCTTCCCAACGGTTATTAAGTACCTCCTAGGCATTGTATATTGCACACATATTAGTGATGATCTTCACAACTCTACAAAAATGAAAGTAACCCACTTCCAATATCCCAAACCCCACAGTCTCTTTAGGTTCCACAATGACACACTATGGGTTAACTGCGGATTATGGGGTGCTGGAAGTACCCTGCCAGAGAGACCCTGCAGGGGTGTCCAAACTTTTGGGACATCTTTGGGCCACACTGGAAGAAGAAGAGTTGACTTGGGCCACACATTAAATATACAAACATGAAAACTGATGATAAAAAAAGGTTTTAAATAAATTTTAAATAGATTTTGTATCAGGCTGCATTCATAGCCATCCTGGGCCATGTGGCCCATGGACCATGGGTGGGACCCCCCGGTTTTATAGGATGGTACTACTATCCCCCAGGTACTGTGACCATTGGGTGTCAGGAGCTCTAGCTGGCCACTTCCTTCAGAGAATTGCGCTTGGCTGATGACAGCCTCCTGGCCTAAAATGTCATGTCCTCACCCCCAGGCATGGTCCAGACCAGATCGCTGACAGTTCAGTCAGCCCCTTGACTCAAGGTGGGAACCTCTCCACAGTGTGCTTTATACTCCAGGGCCTCCCCACCCCCACCCGTGGGTCAGGCCAAGGCTGAGATTCCTGACACCACACTCTTGCTCACCTTTTCCTTTTCCCTTTTCTGTCCTGCCCACTGCCGCTTCCCTGGTTTCTCTTAAGAGCACCCGCTCCCTAACCGCAGGTACCCAAATCCCTGTCTCAGCTCTGCTTCTTTGATCTAAGACAGAGCTCAATAAATTGAGGATTTTTCTTCTTTTTTCATATTTCCAGATTCTGTCTCTGGAGTAAAGAACAGAGACCTGGGTGGCAGCATCCACAGTAGCAGTAACTGAAGGACTGGATGCAGCCACGAGTTTGTAAATGCAGGAGGAGCCAGTCAACCCCCCTGATGGGCCAGTCTGGACCTGTGCCAACCAAGTGCATTTTGTACCCTGTTTACCACAACAGGTGGGGGCAAGGAGCTGGTCAAGGACCTGGTAGAGGGGGACCTGGTAGAGGAGGACAGGTGGCAGGGCAGTGGGGTGCCGTTGGAAGGGTTTCAATTCAGTACATTTGTAGGCTAGCTCTGCTGTTCACCTTTTAAGCAGAAGGGCAAAGAGATTGCCCACTGGATAGAATGGCTCTTTCTGAAATATTGCTTCCTGACTCCACTGTTTCATCTCCACTGGCTTCTGCCTCCCTCTACCCTCTCCTTTCAGACTGGCTTCCCACAATCACTGCGGGGCGAGCCCAAGCTGATGAGGGCACCTGGCTTTTGCAGCAGCTCTTCAAAGCGAGAGGTCAGGTGTGTTCCTCGGATTTAATTAAGCTGGAAATGAAATCCATCCCTGGAGTGGCTCATCGTCTTTATTATCACATTTCTTACCGCTTGTCAGGCCACAGTGGCTCCGGGTCTTGAAA
The DNA here is from genome assembly GCA_004027475.1 of Anoura caudifer. NCBI lineage: Eukaryota > Metazoa > Chordata > Mammalia > Chiroptera > Phyllostomidae > Anoura > Anoura caudifer. The sequence continues at coordinate 4,380 of PVKU01011215.1, read as the reverse complement.
AGGAACAAGCGGGATGCTTCCCAGGCAGGGCCCGGTTCATCTGTTTCACACAGCATTTCAGGTAGCTCCCTCCATTCCAGCAGGATGGAAAAAAGGACAGCATTCTCAGGCGCCTCTCTGGGGAAAAGAATTACCTTAAAATGAACAAAGGAAAATCTATTTTGAAATAACCCACATATATTTTCTTGGTACAATATGTAAGCACTATAAAAATGTAAAAGATATAAAGACAAAGAGAATAAAAAATCATTTGTTACCTTAGCAGCTAGCGATAACCATAGCTAACATTGTGCCTCCCTTCTGCCAAGCACAGGTATGCGTTCCAGAGCTTAAATGTGAGTAGTGAGAGACAAAGAAAGAGTCTTCTCTTTAGGATACAAAGAGTCCTGAACCTAAAGGGGTTGTGATTCACACTAGAATCCATTTTTTTTTACTTATCGATATATTCACTAACATTAATTCATATAGGACACTAACTATGATCAATGAGATTTTATTCCCCCTTTCAAGCAATCTGGAACCAGGGGAAGCAAGAGGGACTTAATTTCCATGCTCAGTAATACCACAGACCATAACATGGCAGTCATGTTTTCCATGCCTAATAATATATTCTATAGTCCCTCAGATTAATAAATGAGATGAAGGGATTTATGGGCTGCTGTGCGCTGAGAAGGGGGCTTACCAGTCTCCCAAAGTAATATCATTTGACATTCGGAGCTATTAGACTGCAGCTGCAGAGGGCATTCATTTTTTAGCCTGATTTGTGTCTGGTGGGTGGCAGTCCCCTTCACGTCCCTTTAGCGGGGTGAGGTTTGACAGCTACAGGGCACTGACCTTTTTCACTCTGGAGATGTGATTGCTTTCCCACTGGTCGTACAGAAACACTTAGCAAACCTCATACTGTGAACTCCATCCCACACCAGCAATGCTGGTGTTTTATGACTGTCATGTGGCATTAGCCAGTGGAAAACTCACTAAGATGGGGAAGCTGTGCAGAATTAATAACTTCTAAGGTAGTAATTTAGTCAGTTTTCATGCAACCAATAAGTACCACTTTGGCCAAAGGCAAAAGTCACAAAATCATACACTGTTGAGCATAGAAGGGAACTTCAAGAACTTCCTATCCAGCCTCTTTATTTTGCGAGTCAAGAAAACTGAAGACCAAGGAAGAGGAGGCGTTTATTCTTCAAAGTCACAGAGCTAGGATGAAATAGTGGTTTTCCACCTGCGTGTTAGCAGCATCAGCTCTTCAGTGGAATCCCACAGGTATACAACTACAATATGCATGAAGCACCCAGGAAGGCAGACTGTGAGTGAAGCAGGGTTGAAATCCCAAGCTTCATCGCTCCTAGTCCATCTCAGCTCTGAGACATCTTGGGAAGCCCCAAGTCTCCATGCAGCACAAATTAAAACCAACTTCCATGCTGGAGCATGCTGGCTCCAGTGACATTTCTTGTACCTCCAAATATTCTTTATAGAAACAAATAATCTATATTAGACTGGTAGATCCTTTAAATTAGGAGAGTGCGATCTCACAGGCTACTCAATTGCAAAAAAAGACATTAATGGACTTTATGACAGCAGGTGAATGATCCATTATAAGCTGAACAGACAGTGAAATGAGCAGACATTGTGATCATCTCTTCCAGCATCAAGTCTAGTCCCGGCCCACTGTAGAATGCTATGTGGTTTAGGGGGGACTAACCTCAGCCCCCATTCCAGGGGTGGCTCAGGACTGGACCAAGCTACAAGCTGAATTGTCAAGTGTCAATAGTAGACTCAGATCCATTGAGAAAGAACAAACATTGACCTTGGCATTGGCAAATGAAGGCAAGTTTGCTAACTGAAGAACACAAAAGGATGTCAGGGGGCTAAAAAATATATTCAGCAGAGAGGTTGATGACATTCTCTAAAGGAGTTATAAGTTTTCAGGTTATAAAAGTTCTAAACAATAGACCCATGGTTATGGACAATAAATCTGAAAAAGGTCACATCAGACTGCTAGATGCTCAACTGCCTCCTCCATAAATAATGCTGAAAGCGCTTTGCAGGTTAGCTCATCTGAACAAGTCTTGAGACTCCCTCATTTGGGTCTGTTGCAAGCCATCACTTTTGCAACTGTATAATACATAACTAAAGAGTATGGCCCAGTGCAGTATGCTTGAACGCAAATCTGGTCCTAATTACTATTCTTGGCCTTCTCATGGCTAACATAACCTGGCCTAGTGAATCTGTGAACTAAGGACTGCCAAACCAAAATGGGACTCAGTTGCCTGTCCTTAGGAGTTAGACCAACATGCCATTACACAAACTATGAGGTCCTTAGGGTGCAATTATGACTCATGGCCATGGCAATTGATTCAAAGTGAGACATGTGCCTTAACTACTCCAATCAGAGGAATGCTCAGGATTTTTGTTTGACAGCTTAGGTAGAGATAATCTTTCCTAAAAATATTAATAAATAAACAGGGAATTCTCTTTCATACTTGACTTTTCTAAAGCTGCAGGCAATCCCACCTATGATAATGCTAATACCAAGGAAGGGAGAACAGAAAACAGGAAGAAACTGACTCCTGGGCATCATGGAGCTGCTTGATCAACACTCACCTGGAATCAGAACTCCCAGAATTTCTTGTTCCACAGGCCAATACATTCCTTTTGTTTAAGTCATGATGACTTGAGTTCTTTGATACTTGCAATGGAGAACATTCTTACTGATATGCAAACATATGATGGTTTCTCAAGTTCATAAAAGCCTGAGATATCAATGCTTGCTACTTTATTAGGAAAATTCACAAGAACTCTGCAGTGTTAGACCAGTATATGCAGTCCTTCACTCAATAGTTTAGGTCAACAAACATATGTGGAGACCTACTCATGCCATAGCCTGTATTAGGCAGCAGGCTAAACAGAATCCCTCCTCTCTAGGCAGTAACATCTTACTAAATATTGACAGTAACAACGAAGTTAGAGGGATCTGCAAGTTATTTTTTAATACTTCAAAAGTCCCAGAGGAAAAAAAAACACATTTTTAACCAGAACATGGGGCTCTAGTTACTTGTGAATAAGGTAACACTGGTAAACCAAGGAAAGTTGTTCTTTTTTTTTTTTTTTTGGCTTTTTATTTTTATTTTTTTAATTTATTTTAATTGTTGTTCTTCTACAGTTTTCTGTCCTTTACTCCCATCCCAGCCCAGCACCCCAGCCCTCCCCACCTCCCTCCCATTTCCACCCCTGCTAGTTTTTGTCCACGTGTGCTTTATACTTGTTCCTGTAAACCCTTCCCTTTTCCCCTGATCTTCCCTCCCCTCTCCCCTCTGGTGACTGTCAATCTGTTCTCAATTTCAGTGTCTTTGGTTATATTTTGCTTGTTTGTTTTGTTGATTAGGTTCCTGTTAAAGGTGAGATCATATGGTATTTGTCTTTCACTTCCTGGCTTATTTCATTTAGCATGATGCTCTCCATTCCATCCATGCTGTTGCAAAGGGTAGGAGCTCCTTCTTTCTTTCTGCTGCATAGAATTCCATTGTGTAAATGTACCATAGTTTTTTGATCCATTCATTTACTGATGGGCACCTAGGTTGCTTCCAACACTTGGCTATTGTAAATTGTGCTGCTATGAACATTCGGGTGCATAGGTTCTTTTGGATTGGTGTTTCAGGGTTTCTAGGATATAATCCTAGCAGTGGAATTGTTGGGTCAAAAGGTAGGTCCATTTTTAGTTTTCTTAGAAAATTCCATACTGCTTTCCATAGTGGTTGTACCAGTCTTCAATCCCACCAACAGTGCACTAGTGTCCCCTTTTCTCCACAACCTCTCCAACACTTGTTGTTTGATTTGTTTCTGATGGCCATTCTGACTGGTGTGAAGTGGTATCTCATTGTGGTTTTAATTTGCATCTCTCTGATAGCTAGCGATATTGAGCATCTTTTCATGTGTCTCTGGATCCTCTGTATGTCCTCCTTGGAGAAGTGTCTGTTCAAGTCCTTTGCCCATTTTTTAATTGGGTTGCTTGTCTTCTTAGAGTGGAGTCATGTAAGTTCTTTATATATTCTGGAGATTAAACCCTTGTCTGAGGTATCATTGGAAAATATGTTTTCCCATACAGTGGGTTCTCTTTTTATTTTAATACTGTTTTCTTTAGCCATGCAGAAGCTTTTTATTTTGATGAGATCCCACTTATTTATTCTTTCCTTTATGTCCATTGCTTTAGGGGACATATCAGCAAAAATGTTGCTGCATGAAATATCTGAGATTTTCCTGCCTATGTTCTCCTCCAGGACTTTAATGGTGTCACGGCTTATATTTAAATCTTTTATCCACCTTGAATTTATTTTTGTGTATGGTGTAAGTTGGTGCTCGAGTTTCATTTTTTTGCAC
>PVKU01011214.1:0-45280 GCA_004027475.1 Anoura caudifer | reverse complement strand
AAAAAAAAAAAAAAGGCTCAAACGGGAGAACAAATCAAAGTCCCAGAGCCAATTCATCTAAGCAACCAAGAGAGAGCCAACCTATCAGATGCACAGTTCAAAGCACTAGTGATCAGGATATTCACAGAATTGGTTGATTTTGGTCACAAATTACATGAACAAATGAAGGCTACAATAAGTGAAATGAAAGAAAATGCACAGGGAACCAATAGAGATGGGAGGAAAACTGGGACTCAAATCAATGGAGTGGACCAGAAGGAAGAAAGAAACAACCAAACAGAAAAGAAGGAAGAAACAAGAATTCAAAAACATGAAGAGAGGCTTAGGAACCTCCAGGACATCTTTAAACATTCCAACATCCAAATTATAGGGGTACCAGAAGGGGAAGAGGAAGAACAACAATGGAAAACTTATTTGAACAAATAATAAAGGAGAACTTCCCCAATCTGGCAAAGGAAATAGACTTCCAGGAAGTCCAGGAAGCTCAGAGAGTCCCAAAGAAGTTGGACCCAAAGAAGCACACACCAAGGCACATCATAATTACATTAGCCAAGATTAAAATGAAGGAGAGAATTCCAGAAGCAGCAAGGGATAAGGGCACAGTCACCTACAAAGGAGTTCCCATCAGACTGTCAGCTGATTTCTCAAAAGAGACTTTCCAGGCAAGAAGGGGTTAGAAAGAGGTATTCCAAGTTATGAAAGGCAAGGACCTACATCCAGTGAAGATTGCTCTATCCAGTGAAGCTGTCATTTAGAATGGAAGGGAAGATAAAGTGCTTCTCAGATAAGGTCAAGTTAAAGGAGTTGATCATCACCAAGCCCTTGTTATATGAAATGTTAAAGGGACTTGTCTAAGAAAAAGAAGATAAAAAATAGGACAGTAAAAAGACAGCAAACTCACAGGTATTAACAACTACACCTAAAACAAAAGCAAATTAAGCAAACAAGTAGAACAGGAACAGAATCACAGAAATGGAGATCACATGGAGGGTTAGCAACAGGGGAGTGGGAGGAGGAGAGAGGGGGGAAAGGTACAGAGAATAAGTAGAATAGATGGTGGATAGAAAATAGACAGGGGGAGGGCAAGAATAGTGTGGGAAATGTAGAAGCTAAAGAACTTATGACACATGGACATGAACTAAAGGGGGGAATGTGGGTGGGAGGGAGTGTGCAGGGTGAAGGGGGGTGAAGCGGGGAAAATGGGACAACTGTAATGGCATAATCAAAATATATTTAAAAAATGACAAATCCTTGTTGAAAAACAGGAAGTAACTGAACAAACTGAGGAAGGCTCAACATTATAAAAATATCTATTCTTCCTAATTAATTTATGATAATGCAATTGCAATCATAATCTTACTTCAACTATTACTTCAATCACATATTAATATTTAATCATATTTTAAAGCATATCTGAAATAGAACAGCATGTGAAAATATTACAGAAGAATCAATGTAATGAGGATAAACTTATACTCTGAGATCTCAAAACCTAAAGCCAAAATAATTTAAAATAATTGGTACAGGACAAAGAAAAGAATGATCAGTGGGCATAATATAAGATACAGAAATAAGCCTAAGAAATTAAGGTATAATTAATGTATAATTGAAAGTATTCAGACCAGTGGGGAGAATGATTATTTAATAAATAGAACTGGGATAATAAAAACTGCTAAAAAAAGTTAGATTACAACTTCATACCATATAGTTAATTAAAATTCATATAAATTAATATCAAGTGTATCATATATAGAAATGAAAATATATGGGAAAAATTAATGAATATATTAGGGTAGGAAAGGCCCTCAAATACATTACCAAATGCAAGAAATATATATTTATAAAACTATAAATAGATTTCATTTCATGAATATTTGTGTTTGAAAAGCACCATAAACAAGATGAAAAGGCCATAGAAAATTAGAAAAGTATTTGTAGCATACATTTAGGCAAAACTTTAGTATCCTGAATATAAAGAAATCCCCTAAAAGCTTATAAAAATGTTGATAGAAAAATTGAGAAAGAATATGAACACACAGTCCCCAAAGGGGAAATACAAACGGCACATAAATCACAGCCACAGGTAAAAGCAGGTAACTGCTTCAGTAGGCATCACTTGCACTAAAGTACGGTATTATGCAGCATTTTTAAAAATAAAATGAATGTAAGTGAGTTTATATGAAACGTCACGGATATGTAAGAGAAGTGAGTTTGGTAAATTCCCATTTCTATTAATAGAAAAAGTATATATGTAATTGTTATATACTCATAGAAAATTTTCACCGTGGGATTTGGGCAACTGCGTGTTCGTTTGATAAACGTCGACTGAGGGTCGGCCACATGGCCAGGCCTTGCGCTGCCTGCTGGGGAAGCAGAGGCTGGGCCTCGGGGTGGAAGTTAGGGGCGTGCCGTCCCTGAAGTGAGTAAGCCCAGGCTGGGGGGTCTCCCGAAGGAGAAAACGAATTCTTATCTAACCCTAATTGTACTTTGTGAAATTTTAGGTTGCTACATACTTTCTGTTTCCACGATTATTAAATGGCTGCAAAGTATTTGTTTAGATGCATAAATGTTTGTAGTCAAAGAAGCTCAGATTAAGATAATTGTCACCTCTCAAATCAGCAATAATTTAAAAAGTAGAAATCCCTGTCTTGGCAAGAATATGAGGATCCAGACACCCTTAAACACTTGCAGTGTTTGATTCAAAGATAAAATTTTTTGATTCAAAGAATTTGATATTTTTACATCAAATTCTTTTGAAAGGTGCATAATCTTCACACTGTAATTCCATGTCTAAAGCTGGAATTTAAAAGACAGAAATTCCCATGGTGGTGAACAAATAGGTATTAAGATGTATTTCATTTATTATATGCAATACAGAAATACTGGAACTCTAAATTTCCAATACTTAGGAGACTGTCTACATGTTGTATCTGTAGAATGGGGCGATAATCAGGGACAAGCCCCCTGAAGACGAGAGACCACATCCCTCACGTTTATCCTCAGCATCAGTTCAGTATAAGCTGATGAATGCGGTTATTCAGTCATTAAAATAATGTTGGAGACCCTCTATTTTATCCCAGGGTTTCCCCTGCCACTTATAAGAAATATAAGAAATAAAAATACAAAGCTTTTATAAGCTTACTCCTAACTGTGCTCTCTCTGTCAGCCCTATTTTTCCATTAGTTTATTTAAATGTATCTTAATACATGTAGGTCATAAATACATTCTTCCGTAACAAACTTCTGCTCATTTACTCTGTTATTCTAAGACCTTCCATAGCTCCAGTTACTTTGTAGAGTTAAGTGTGGGTGAGTCTAATATTTACTTCCACCCACAAAGGGACAGGAAGGAATTAAAATTGCAATGAGTGGCAAGGTTTCTGGAATTTTGTCATGAAGTTATAACCTGAGAAGTTTCTGACTCTCTTCCTTGGGTGTCCTAGAAGTCTCGGTGTGCTCTCTTCTTGTGAAGATGAGGAATAAGAGAGAGATTGGGAAACACTCTGTAGGTTTCTTCTTCTGTGCCTGTATCCAGCGGCCAACAGCCCCACTCTGCTCAGTGCTGAGCCAGCTGCCCTGGAAGTAGTTTATTGGCAGTCCTGCCCCCACCAGCAGGTAGGGTTTGGGGCTGGCTTTGCTGTCCAAGTTGGAACGGGTCTCCCGGCGGACCCGTAGCCTTCCTCTTGGTCCCTGGCTATGATTGCCCAGGCCCAGTAATCGGGTCTTAGTTCCAGTGTTTGGTGTCTGGTCCAGGGCCGTGATGGGGCTGGAGACCTGCTCCAAGTGAACCCTCGGTCTCCCAGAAATCTGTTCTGCCTCACTGCCAAGCTGGGCCACACACAGGTGTCCTCCCTCCCTAGTCATGGTTGTTTGGCTTATGACCAGCAGCCCCTTCCACCTCCTCACCCCCAAATGGCTAGTCCAGGGGTCTGTCCCTTAGCCAGCTCATCAGTCACCTCCACAATTCACGTGTTCTCCTTTGCACCGGGCTCCTGCCCCGCTTCCTCCTTGCGACCAGGTTTTCTTTGCTGTAGAAGATGGTATTTGGGATGAGGGTTAATGCGTCTACATTCTTGGTTTCTGTTTCACAATGGTCCTGTGACATGGTCCTTCACCTTTTATAAAGGAAGAGACTGAAGATCAGGGACAGGAAACAGCCTCACCAGATACGTGGGGCAGCCAAAACTGGAACTGCGGCTGACGAGACTCCTGGTCCCTTGGTCCTTCATCCCTCCACGCTTCCTGGGGGAAGTGAGTGAGCTGACTGTCCCTCTGCTTCCACTTGGGGTCCAGCTGGCTCTCAGGAAGCTCCTGGGCTGCAGCCCCTTATAGGGCCCTTCCCTGGCTCTTCCCACGTTCACCTGGGCAAAGATGGAAAGAGCTCAGCTAATATGTTACACTAACGCAGGAGTGTAATTATTATCTGCTAATAATGCCATGATATCCCAGTGGAAACATCTGGCTTATGGACCCTGGGGGAGAGGTTTTCTCCAACTACACATGAGATTTCTCAAACAATAATCATCTACAAAGCCACGCATCCTCTCTGCTGATGGCCTTTTATGCAGAACAAGGATTGTATCTTGCAAACATGCTATCCTTTGCAACCCAAAGGCTGCGCTGGAAACCACCATCTCAAGGAGAGCGTGCTGTAGCAGATTTGCTCTCCACAAAATGAAAACCGGCGTGCCAGGGGCCCGGGGAAAGTCGCCGGTGGAGGCATCTCTGCGATGGTGCCAGAGTTGAGTTAGTTTCACTGCGGGTGTTGGGACCAGCCTGCGGGAGAGCGGGGAGGCTGGCGGTGGGGTTTTGTGGCCTTGGAGACCAGAGCAGGAGTCTCTATCGAGACAGCAGGAGACAGATCGGGGAGAGCCTCGAGGTCATGGAAGCGAGCCTGGGTGCCCAATGCCGGAAGAAAGGGTCAGACAGACTCCAGAACCGGTGATCGGGGGACAGAATGTGGACAAGAGCCGCTGTCAGAGTCAGAGTCGTCAGAGTGCAGCGAGCGGGGTGCAGGGGGTCAGGCACAAGGCGGCGTTCCTGAAGGAGCCTTAGCTGTGACCTGGGACCCGCTGTCAAGGTGGTCAGCGCGCTAGTGGATCAGTGGGGCTCAAATCCGCATGGTGCCTTGGATGATGTGGGTCAACACCTTCGCTTCCCTGCTAGACTATCCACCCGTTGAGGGCAGGACCACGCCGTATGAATTCCGCGTCCCTAGCGTAGTGCCTTGTGCGTGGTAGGTGAGTGGCAGAGGTTTGCTGAACACGTGGGACTGAGAGGAAGACGTGGAGTTGCATTGGGTCCTAGAGGTCACCTGTAGCTCTGCTTCTGCATAGCCGGGTAGCCTGCCGCAAGGTTCTGTGCCCCTCCGAGCCCCAAGTTCCAATGAAGAGGTTGGATGATAAAACATGCCCATTATGGTGTTATAACATATCCTGAGTCTACGGATAAATGAATCAGTGAATAATAAAGGCTGTTTGGCAGAGCTATTAGCATCCTGACCAGCACAGCAGCATCATAAAAGAGCAACCCTACAAGTGTGCAGGACAAATAAGGCCATGGTGCTCACCTTGAAGGAGTGCACGAGTGGAGGAAGATGGCAGTTAAAGAATCACAATCCACTGTCACAAATACTATCACGCAGGTAGTCCTATGGGGCCGAAAGAGGAAATGGTTCCGTATCTTTGGATAGGTAGGGAAGGCTTTGTACAGGAGGTGACAGCGGAGGTGGGTCTTGAAAGGACGACAGGGGTGCACCAGATGGAGAAGGGGGGGCCGAGCGGGAAGCCCGTCCAGACAGAGAGGATGACATGTACCAAGGAGCACACGTCTGGACATTTAGGGTCTGTCAGTGGAGACCCAGACGTTCAACCACAAGATAAAGAATTTCTCATAGAGAGGAAGGGAAGGAAAAGAAGGGAGAGACATCAGGAGAGGGCGGAACAGGAGAGGAGAGAAAACGCCATTTGATGCTAGGAGAATATTTTCTTCCGCCTTGCCTGCGTTGTTGAGTAACACCCAAGAACTAACGGAGAAGGCAGTGAGACACCCGGCGAGGCAATGCGCTCGGTTCCAGGGCTCTGAAGCCACAGACTGCGGGGTCCAGGAGAACCCCGAAATCAGCCAGGCTAAAACTTCCTCGTGTGAGCATCTCTTCTTCCTCTTGCGCATCCCTCTCCTGCTGCCTCCTTCTTCCCCACCCTCATTTCTGGGGTGGGAAAAGGGGGGCATTAGAATTTAAATTGTTTGGGGGGGGGTTCCGTGTAAATCTGGGATGGGAAACACAAATTACAGGTGAACAGTTTCATTTTAAAGAGAAAACCAAGGCCTGGGTAGAGGAAATGACTTTCTCAAGGCCTTGGAGCTAGTGAGTGGCAGGGTTGGGAATAAAGCTCCAGTCCCTCTGCTTTCTTGGTTCAAGTTCATGATTCTTTAACTTATACAAGCTACGGTGAGAACATCTGCACACCTCATCGGCCTTTCTTTGAAGCAGGACCCAGATGTGGGCAGGCTGCCTCCAAGGGCCAAAATGCACCCTGGGTACCAATTCCCAGACCAGTAGCTGGAATCCTGCTCCTGAAAGAAAGACTCAAGGGCATTGCTCTCCATCAGATGGCGCTTATTCTTCACCCCCAGCACCAATAGAAACCTCCAGGTGTTCACCTGAAGAGCCCTTGATTTATTGTCATTTACTGAAGTTTTAAACATTAAGTAATGACAGAGAGAGCGCGCGTGTGTGGATTCTAATTTCTCTCCAGCAAAGGAGATCTGAGGTTTGACATAAAGCCCTTGGCTCAGATCCTATCTTTGTCAAATAATTAATATTGCTATTTTAATGAATAGCTAACAGTGATTGATCCTCTCTTTGGTGCCCCAGGTACCACGGTGCAGGTGGGTTACTCACATCATCTTTAATTCTTGCGAAACCCTGAAAAGGTAGCATCATCCTTGTTGTGTTGGTAAAGAAATGAGCCATGGAGAATTTAAATCCCTCGTCCAAGGTTATATGGTGACAACTTGGCAGGCTCAGGATTTGGGTGCAGATCCCCCTGACTCCAAAGCTTATTTTTACGAGCTGTGTGACCTTGAGCGATGCAGGTTCCTCATCTGTGACACAGTGGATGGTAATAAAAATTCATGTTGTGGAAAGACTCACAGAACAAATAAATCAAAATAAAAAAAATAACTCCTACCCATCAAGATCGCTGTCAGGATTAAATGAGTTGATATGGGAAAGTGCTTTGTAAACTGCCGTATACCACACAAGTTTTATCATCATTATTATTTCAAAAAACGTGGCTTCTCCCATAAAATAAAACCATCTGTGGCGTATATTTATGACAACATGCCTTAGAAACAATTTCCATTCTGATGGGTTTCCTGCCTATCATGGTATTAAAAGAAAGGTTAAGGAAAATAAACAATGGAGGGTTAGGATTAGATCTTTCACACATGAAACTACAAAATCATTAGAGCCCCTGTAATCCATCCGGGGATACGAAGAAATATACAGAGGCGCCTGGAACAATTACTCAGGGGAATGTCAACAGGTATCGACAAGAAACTGGGCAAGACCACTGTGGCCCAGGCACGGCCGCTGCCTCCCCCACTCTAGCGCCCTCCCGGCCAACACAGTCCCACTCTGAGAACTTGGAGCCGTGCGGGTGCCGAGGAGAGGGGCTCTCTTCTTTCCCAGAGTTCTGCAGAATTTGCTTTTGCAATGGGGTCAGAGCTGCTAAGAAAAGTAGTAGCCCGAGCAGCACCATGGGGAACACGGGATTAGACCTCTATGTGTCCATGCGCAAACCCACTTTGTTAAACCCACTCTGATTATCTTTACGCCGGGCTGGTCGTCACCACCGCTGCTCCTACGCAGTGTTCAGAGCCTGCCACCTCGCTTCCTGGACGCCTGCGGGACTGGGGATTCAGGCTGAAGACGCAAAGCACCGAGTTCTCCTCGGGGCTTAGTCTTCCTGCCCAGCTGGAAAGGGATGCTGGAGAGGGAAGCTGGAGATCTCAAAGTTCTGGTGAGTGTTCTGCTCGGCCTTTTTGGTCACAAATCTGGCTAAATGAAGGACTGAAGCCTGGCCCTAAGATGAAATGACCTTTGATTTATGGTCACATGAGGCCACGTACAACTGTGTGACCTCCTCCACAGCCCTGGACGTGGACAGGGCATTGTAGATGATAATGCAGTTTTAGTTAAAACTGAAATTAAACAGCCACTGTATTTTGAATACATACAGGGAGCCAAGCAGTGAACAGGCAATTCACAAATGTTGCTTCTAATCCTTATAACCCTCACACAAGTACTGTTCTGTCTATGTCACAGCGAGAGACCTGAGGATTAGAGAGAAGCCTGCCCAATGTCACATAGCTGGTAAGTGACCGGAGGGAGATTCACGCTCAGCCCCGTGTCCCACACTCTTTGGCACTGCCTCCCAAAAGTGCAAGGGTGGCAACTGAGTCAGGAAGGCAGGGGCAGAACTGCCCTCCCACCAGAGGGGCAGCTGACTGGATGAACCCGAGGGGGGTGGAAGGAACGGGAGAAGGTGCCAAAAAGGAGCAGAGGGTCAGAGCAGACTGAAGAAGGCTTGGCTAATTCCAGAGGGTTTGGAAAGAAGCCCCACCAGCAAGGCCTGCATGGGCACGACAGAGCAGACTCAGGGGGACACTTGGTGCCCCCCACCGACTATCTTTCTCCCAGCCTCTGAGGACGAAGGTTGCAGATTGGGGGGTTACAGGGCCCCGTCACTTGCTCTGCAAGTTCCTGACAGAGAACAGCTGGAGGCCAGCCTCTTGTGGTCCTTGTGCCCATTTTTAGTGGCTGGGCTCCTGTCGTCACCTCCCTGTGGTCTCTGGGGAGGATCCAGGACACTCAGGTTTGGCTGCCCAGACCCCTGGGCTCACCCTGCCCCAGCAGGTCGTCCTGGACCTGAGACGCTCCTGGGTTTCCATCCACAGGGAGTGTCACACTGTGCAGGTGAGAACCCGGGACTCAGAAAGGAGATGTGACTTTTGCAAGGACACACATGTGGTACAGAGGAGCAGAAATAGGTCCTGAGCCTCAGAGTCTAGGGTGATTCCCAGGACATTCCGCCCCCCCACCCCGTTCTGCCTACGGAAGAATCGAATAGCTGTGGCCGGGTTCTGGGCATCAGGCAGAGCTGGGCATCTAGAAAGGCTACCCCTCTGTCCCTTTTCACATCCGTGCAAGGACCTTGGAGTTCAGAGGAAGGGTCCAGACAGGGGAGGCCTAAGGACTGGATTAAACCCCCACACTTGCCATAGAATCTGGGTGATAATAATAACTAAGGCTTATAAAGTGTCCTCATCATGGTCCATGAGTTGCTCTAAATAGTTTATGTGCTAACTCATTCAACCCTCACCAGAGCCCTGTATGAGGTGGGCACAATCAGCCACATCTTCCAGCCGGGAAAACTGAAGTTAACAGGACCAGTCAGTGCAGAAACCCGCTGCTACAGACTGAGTGGGCATGCCCCAGATTTATTTGTTGAAACCTAACCCCCAGTGTGATGGTGTTTGGAGGCGGGGTCTTTGGAGTGATTAGCTCATGAGCTCAGAGCCTCATGAATGGAATTCTTGTCCCTATGAATGAGACCCAGAGAGCTCCCTGCCCGCTTCCTCCGTGTGAGGACACAGCTGGAAGACGGCGGCCTGTGAACCAGGAAGCGGCCCCACCAGACACCGAATCTGCTGGCACCCTGTCCTCGGACCACTGGCCTCCAGAACTGTGAGAAATACTGGGTCCTGCCAACCTAAGGCCTGCGAGTGTGGTTGGTAGGGTCATCACATGGGTGTAATAATACATAGTTTTAATTTGAACATGTCACCTAAAATGTCATGTGGTGTGCTTGAGTGTGATGTTGTTGCGTTACAGAATCACATGGTTTTGATTTTGTAAGGAAAGATTTTGTCCTAGAAAGGGGGTGTTATTTGTGCCAGACCCTGTATATTCCCGGTGTTTATGAGACACCCAGTCTATGCTATTTTCGTTATAGAAGCTGGACTAGACGAAGCCCCCCACTCTGGCACCGTGCTGCAGCGTGTGCACACCCGCTGCCCTGTGTCTCCCCTCTCAGGGGCCAGGGAAGCCCCCCCCCCAATCTGGCTCATTGTACAGATGAGTGTCAGTTTCCAGGATAAAGGAAGCCTCTGAGGCAGAGCAACTGCACACCTTGACAAATTCAATTATTCAAACACGGGTCCAGATCAAATAGACTAACGCATTCAGAATAAATAGAAACATAGCAAGTATACTTTGAATAAAAATCAAAATCCTATTTGCATTCACAGAGGACTCCTAAAATATCTTGTTTGTACGGTGACAGAAAAAGACACTTTCTTGGGTTGGTCAATATGCTTTAGAAGGGCCGGGGATTCAGCCTTGACTTCAGTTGTGCTGTCCGTCCTCCCTGCGCGGGGAGCCACGCTCAGAAGGCCCGGGCTGGCCTCTCCAGCACATGCCGCGAGGTTGGGCGCTGGCTGCACCCACGCAGGTGTTGCTCTTCTCTCCCGAAAAGAGGGCTCTTAGTCTGGTTTTCCCCGTTCTGGGTACCAAAGTTTTCATATCAATAGACAGATATAGGGGCCCATCCAGGTCCAGTGTCTAGCTAGAAGGACTGTGTAAGGTGGGAATTATGAAATTAACAATCGGAATGATACCAATAATCAACATTTATTGAGATCCTGCCATGTGTGGCATTCCTAAAGGGAAAAGTTAAGTAACTATTCACGATCTTGAATGGAAAAGTTCAGCAGCCTGACACAAGGCCACACAACCAGCAAGCAGAAGAGACAGGCTTTACGATGAGACACTCTTCCTGGAGAGCCTGTTCTCCTAACAGGCAGGTGAGGTGGGCCGAGGGTCGTACGCTTGGTTTACTACACAGTTAAGCAGAAATACGTGAACAAAGTCTGAGGATGCTGCAGTGCGGTTCTGATGTCGGGGTTGAAGTCTTCCTCAGCCGCAGGTGCAGTCTTGGTCCAGGTGGACCAGATGCCCTGCTTTGTGTCGGTGTAAGATCTGCTGACCCTCTTCTGAGTGTCCCTGCTGTCCTCTCCCAGGCTCCGCCTCTGGACGGCACCCTTTCATGAATCAGGGGGCTTGAAACCCTTTGAAAGGGGATCTTGGTCTCTACACCTGCCAAGTCTCGAAGTCCACTGTGGGTCTCGAGTTCCAGTCAGAGAATTGCTGCTTCACTTGCGAGTCCGGAGACGACATGTCCCTGAGCTGGTGGAGCGGTAGCGTGCTTTCTGCTCAAAGGGCTCCGCCCACTTCTGTGAGCTCTGGTCTCTAGCGGCAGTAGTTGGAGAAGGGTACTTTCAGACCCCTTGGGGTAAAAGAGGCTCTTCCTAATTAAGACGTATATATATTTTTTTTATAAAAGAGCGATCTTATGAAACTACAATGCTTCCTAAATGCGGTAGCTGGCCTCCAAGCATGGCTCCAGTGGAGCGCACCTCCTTGGTTCCATTCCCCTCTGTAGCTCCCACCCGCCTCCCACGCGTCTGGGCGGCCGCTGTAACCCACTTGAACTCGTCGAATGTTACGGAAGCTGTGCTGCGCCATTGCCAGGCTGGAGCCTTAAGAAGGTCTGGCAGCTTCTGCTCTAATGCTCTTGGAGCCCTGAGTTGCCATGTAATAATGCAGCTACCCCGTTGCCAAGATCGTGTGGAAAGGCCTGTGGAGTGGCCACTCGGGGAGAGAGAGGCTGCGCGGAAGACCAAGGCCCCAGCCAAGCTGTGCCGTCTGGCCCTGAGCTGAGCCCCCAGCTACGTCAACAAACGTCTGCATGGAAAAGCCATCCGGGCTGCCCCAACCCAGCAGATGCCACATGGAGCAGAGAGGACCATCCTGCTCTGCCCTGTTTGAGTTCTTGGCCGACGGAATTGTGAGTAGGGGTGACGTTGTTAGTGTTTTAAGCCACTAAATGTTGAGGTCATTCTTTGTGGCGACACCAGATAGTAGGGACACTGTGGGGCACTACGCAACATCAGCAACAGCTTTGGTGATTCAAAAGCCTGGCTATTCAACCACTTCGCCCTTTGGTTTGGGGCTTCCGAGCCCAGGGGACATTTCCCAGAGTTCCTTCTGCACCCCAGCCACTACCCCAAAGACACCCAGAAAGTGTATGGTTTTATTACATCCAGTTACTCAAGTCATCATGATGGATACGTGTAATTACTCCAGTTTACTTCCTGTCTGAAACTGGAAGCTCTGTGTGGGCAGGAAGCTGAGGATGATCGTCACTGCTGAGTCGTCCGCTCTAGCACGGTAGACCCTGAATGTGTATATTTGCATGAATGAATGAATTGGTATAAAATTCGGAGTAGCTGAGGCATACTGATTGAGAAGTCATTCATTTGCCAGGCTAAGGAGTAAGAACTTGACCCAATAGTGGGTAAAAGAACAGATGAACAAGGTGACTTAAATTTCACTATTTGCCACAGTTAATCCACAAAATCCAGGCAACTACATAATCCATCAAGCTGTTTTCAAGTCCCCCAGGTAATTAGTTTCCTGGTACATGGCCAGGTGGAATCCCTTTTTCCCTCCTCACATATTTCTAGCATTCCTGGAAATATCCGAAATGAGACAATAAGCATTCAATATTTGATTTTTTTAATTACTCTTACTGTAATATCAACCCATTTACAAAAATGTATAGCTCTAAGTCTGAGATGCCTCCCTGCCTAGGCTGATGTCAATAGGCATTATGAAGTCAGCGAATGACCCTAAGACTACGTGAGGTTCTGAGCTCCAATGTTAAACATGGAATCACCCAGCTTACCCACATGTGGATCCCGGCCTCACTCCTGCTTCATGATGAATGACTTAAAGTTTTCCCCAGTTTGGGGACTTTATTACAAGCATAAGTTTTACCACTGTCTTCTAGCGTTTCTCCTTCACCCCCTCTCCTCACATGGACAGTTGGGTCCCCTCAGATTGACCCTCTGGTCAATGACCAGGAGCCAAGCCCCCCCTACGTCCGAAATCTCTAGCACCGGATCATGTTGTGCCTTAAGGGCTCTCTCTTTCTGATCTTCTCATCTGTGTGTGGGGAGTGCGTCCCAAGTGATGAAGCAAAGCCTGGAAAGTCACCTCTCCGATCAGCACCCACCTTGGAGCTCACTGCTGGCCTCTTCTGTCCGCCTGGGCTTCACGGTGCTGACCACCATCCGCAGTACTGACCAACCGTTATTGGTGCACTTTCTGTGTTTTCCCGACCTGCATGGCTTACGCTCGGTGCCCTCTATCTTCTCCCTCCCGCTTTACAGCCAGAGAGAATGCACATCTGTGTTTTCTAAGCCGAGCCCAATAGAAGAAACAGAACACTTGTGCATGTCCATAGAGAAACACCCATCCAAACCTAGACACAGAAATACACATAGTAGTGGACGAGGAATTCCCGTATCTGTCAGCACAGAGGACAGACAGACCCTGGACTACGCAGCGGGCCTGCTCTGCTAAGCAGACACTGCCCCTCTGCCCCCCGCCCCCACCAGAGCTGTGTCATAGAGACCGCCTGCGCGAAGGGCTGTCTTCAACCCATGGCTCCCTTTCGGTGAATGCTCGGCGATGCCGTGAGGTGGGGAACGGGAATCGTGGGAAGGAGGGTGTGTTCATTTAGAGAATGCGAGCCGCCACCCCAGAAAAACACTGAGATCTCAGCAACCCAACATGACACAAGTGGCTTTTGTCCTCAGGCACAGTCTCACCAGCAGGGAGCGCGGGAGACTCCCCTCCATGCGGGCGTGAGGGACCCCAGGCTGCCAGAGGTTCTGCCCTCTTCAGCACTGGCTTCACCCCGCGTGCCCACATTCACCTGCAGACAGGAGGAAAGAGAGAGTAAGGACCGCGCGGGGGAGGGTGAAGTGGCATGCATCGCTTCTCTGCATACTCCACGCGACTTCGTTCACAGGACCAAGGAGAATTGCAAGGGGTGCTGGGGAATAGAGTGTGACTGGAGGCCTGAGGAAGGGGATGGGGACCCATGAGGAGTTAGTTACTCTCTTTGCACAAAGGAAGGAGATTTTTAATTCATTTTTCTGGCTGTCTTTTTCCCTTTTTATTTTTCTATTTGGGAACAGAGCTATTTCCCTTTCTCCTTTGGTCCCCCACTCAGTCCAAGGACCTCTCTGCCCATTCAACCTGCCCCTGCTTCCTTCTGGTCCAAGTCTCAGTCATGGTGGTGGTAACACCCCTGCCCTGGGTAGAGAGTTCCAATGTGCAGAGCCACATTGCGCAGTGGTGCGGGGGCCACAGCCGTCTGCCAGGGGCTCCTCGAAGTCAGGCTCCCCAGGCCTCCGGGAAAAACCCACAGTGAAGATCAGGGCATCTCAGACACTGATATGAGCTCTGGAACCACAGACTCATGGGCCCATCCAAGTTATTTATTTAACCCCCCTCCTGCCAGAGCGAAGGGACAGAAGATCAGCATGCTGGTCATCATGCGAACAAGGAAAGAAGGGCAGCCTAACCCCTCATTCCCCTTCTGGTCCATGTGCCATGTAAGGGTCCAAACCAGAGCTGTGGTCCCCAGTGGGGAGTGGTCCAGCTCTCTTCACTTGTGTTCACAGCCAGTTGGAAGCAGAGTTACATGAGTATTATGGGATGGAGTATGACTACTGTTTCCCGAGGGAGAGGTCTTGGAGCTGATGTGGAGACAGAGCTAGGCAACAAGCTTGGGTCCCCCGTGCTGTCCACAGTGAGACTTCAGGAAGATGTTCCAAAGGCTTATCCCACCCTGGGGAGAGCAGCACAGTAGATGGAGGGCCTCCCACCTGCAGGCCCTGCCTTCCCTCCAGGATCCAGGGAAGATGAGCCCGGAAGACAGGGGACTCACCCTGAGGTGGACCAGGCTCTGCACTTTGATCGCTGGGACCACAGGTAGGTGACAGGCAAGGAAACGTGTGCTTTGTGGAGCCACCCTGCTTTGAACAGCTGCCGAGCTCAGCCATGGGGACTTAACACGCCTTCCTTGCCGGAGAGCCATAACCTCGGGCATGATAACCCCACCTGTGTGCAGAGCTGCGTGGTTTACAAAGCCCACCTCAAGCGATGCGTTGTTTACCCCTCTGCACACCGGCAGACGGATCTTACGCTTAGGCCCTCCTCTCCGTCCCAGCTGCCACTGCCCTAATTCAGGCCGTCACCACCTCTCAGCGGACTCTTGTAACAGCCTCCTAACGGGTCTCTCCACTCCCATTTGCCTCCTTCTAATCCAGTCTCTACACGGCGGCAAGAGTAATCTCTCTTACAAAGAAAGCTGCCCCTTTCCCCCCCTCCTAACACGCTCCAATAGCTCCCCCGTGCACTTAGACTAAAACCTGTATCCGTAGCACTGCCCATCAGTCCCTGCGTGACGTGGTTCCCACCTGCCTCTGCAGTTCCATTTCTTCCCACCACTCAGGTCGAACCTGTGCTCCCGCAACGCAGAATGGCGTACAGTTCCCCACAAGTACTGTACGATTTCTCACCTGCGTCTCTGGGTCTTGTGTGTGTCTCCCCTGTAACGCCACACACCCTTCCTTTGGTTCTTCGGTCTGCTGACTCCTCCTCACCCGGTAAGGGCCAGCTGTGGCATTGCCTCTGAGAAATCTCCCCCAATGACCTTCCTTCCTGGGAAGGGAGGAAGGGAGGAAGGGAGGAAGGAAGGAAGGGAGGAAGGGAGGAAGGAAGGAAGGAAGGAAGGAAGGAAGGAAGGAAGGAAGGAAGGAAGGAAGGAAGGAAGGAAGGAAAAGAAAGAAAGAGTGAGTTTAGGAATCAAAAAAACAAACCTTGTACCTGATCGTAGATTTTTGGAACCCTATCTCAGAGACGGAAGATGATACTTAGTTTGTTGGATTATTGTCAAGATCAAAGAAGATGATGTATGGGATAAACTGTTACACTGCTAAGAACTGCCCTTGGAAACTACGTGTGTTAGCACTGGCTGCATCCTAAGGCTGCCATCCTCCTGGCATGACCTTTAGGTGAGTGGCACCTGACCCCGCCAGGGGGCGCTATGAGGTCGGACTTCCAGGAGACCTTTTGGAGCCTGGAACCAAACCCCAGGAGAGTCAGTCAGGAAAGTCCTTTTGAGAAAGTGACGTTAGTATAAAATCTAAACAATGAGTCATATTTAGCTAAGTGACACATATTTGGGGCAAGAGAAAGAGCATGCATAAAATATCTGGAGGTGAGAGAAGTTTCCTGCCCTGGCCAGGTGACTCAGCAGGTTGGAGCATCATCCCACACAGCAGAAGGTTGCAGGGTCAATCCCTGGTCAGGGCTCACACCTCTGTTGTGGTTTGATCCTCAGTCGGGGCGCGTACGAGAGGCAACCCATCGATGGTTCTCTCACATACCAGTGTTTCTCTGTCTCCCTTCCCCTCTCTCTGAAAGAATCGATAAACACATCCTTGGGTGAGGTTTTTTTAAAAAGCATCTAAAATTTGCAAGTTTGACCTTGAGCCTATCAGGTCGAAGAAGTGGAAAGGGAGCCCTGTCTTGGGAGGAGGTGGCTTCCCTTAAATGCGGGCAGACGCGAGAAGGGGCATGAATCTGTCTGGAAATGCAATTTTCTGCTTGTTTACAAATGATTAACTATTGCAATCAATTGTGTCAAAGTTCAAGTCACTGCCTCCTTTGGGACAACGGTGAGACGGCGCCTTGTGCTGGGGCTAATGCTAACTGAGTGCACCCAGGATGGGCTGACGGCAGACCCCGCGTGCCGGGTTCTGGCGCAATTAACGGGAAGGCACTCCTGCCCTCTGGGACTTTCCCCCGCCCCCTTCCCAGCCACGGTCCGGTGCTCCGGCAGACGTGCCTGGATGGGGAGCAAGCCGCACTTAGAGGACACCAACCCGGGTCAGGAGATAAGGGCTTGGAGTGTTTTACACGGTCAAATGTCAGAGCAACCACATAGAGTGGGTGTGAATGGATTCTTACCCCCATGTCACAGATGAGCAAACTGAGTCTTAGGGAAGTTAGACAGCCTGTTTAAGGACATCAAGTCCAGTCTGCGTTGTTCTTCCAGCCCACCCCCAAGTCTCCCTCCCGAGGCTCCTCACCCACAGCCACCCACCAAGTTCGCGCAGCCCTTTATGAATCGCAGGTCACGTTCACACATGCCAGGTGAGTGCAGTTTGGGCTTTCATTGGCCGATTCTGAGGAGTCAGTGACGGTTTTCAGGGAGGTTCATTTGAGAGCCTCCGCTGTATGCAGGCAGCCTGTGAGTCTGCGCCCTGCTTCTTTCCCACCAGACTCCCGTGCGCTTCAACAGTCAGGGTGGGTACCGTCTCCAGGCTGGAAACCAGGGCTGACACTCCCTGTCCACCCAGGAACTGAAAATGGGAAGACACCATCCCACAGCTGGTTAACAAGCAATCTGGGCGCTACCTCAAGAGGCACCGAGGTGAACATTCGCTTGGATTAAGGCATTTCAAGTGAGCCTTAGTGTGGCATTTCCTTCCAATCCGGTTTGGCGGTGAGGCAGCGCAGAATGGGCGAGCTATTCAGGATAATGAGAAGACGAGGGAGAGGCACAGCTCTAGGCTCAAATACAAGTCTTACTCACCACACCTGAGTGGTGCCTGTCTTTGCTGTGTTCAACCCAGAGGAAAGACAAGGGGACTCCTCAGACCTTTAATGCAGCTGTTAGGGTGACCAGCAATGACTGGAGACAAATGTTAAATTCATCAGATACCAGTCATTTACTACATACACTTCACTTCCCAGCAAGGGCAGGGAAGTGATCTGCTCCTCCCTAAACACAAGGAAGTTCTACCTAAGTTATATAACAACAACAACCCGTATTGGGGGAATTATTATCTTATACTTTTTGTTTTTATGATACCGTTTGTGGAACATTCTCACGTTTAGTGTCTTATCTGACCCTCCCAACCATGAGTGATAGGTGGGCATAGCCCTTTCAATTTTACGTGCGAGAAGACAGAATCACAGGCAGCCCCTCACAGAGAGAGCACAGGGTATGTGCTAGGCACGCTTCAAAGCGTCTTAAGTGTTTAGACTCATCCGACCTCCCCAGCAACCCCGTGAGGTGGGTACTGCGCTTCCCTGTTTTACAGATGATAAAGCTCAGGCCCCGAGAGGTTCACCGTACGCCTCAGGTCATACGGCTGGCGAACCACACAGAGAATTTGGACCCAAGTAGATGGACTCCGGAGCTCCTCAGCCCCTTGCCGACTTGCTCAAGGCCAGCTAGAAAAAGGCAGAATCAGAATTCGAAACTTGGCCTGACTCCAGCCCTGCGTTCCACCTGGCGCTTACAGGTGTCCGAGTGCGCGTCACCGGCCTGCTCGGAGCTCAGCAGGTGCGTTAACTTACTCACTCCTCATCACTTTTTTCAAGTGAGGAAACTGAGGCACAGAGCAAAAGCACCTTGCTCAAGGTCACGATGCTAGTAAGTGGCAAAGAAAGGGCTTGATGTGTAAAAAGTTGGCAGAATACTCCTTGGCCATAAAAAAGAGAAAACCTTGCCATTTGTGACAATGTAGATGGAACTCGAGGGTATATTATGGTAAGTGAAATAATAAGTTAGTCAGAGAAGGACAAAGACCTTGTGATTTCCCTTATATGTCAAATCTAGAGAACCATATGAACGAACGAACAAAACAATAACAGACTCAGAGACACAGAGACCAGACTGGTGGGGGCCAGAGGGGAGGGGCGGGGGACTGGCCGGAGGAGGTGAAGGGATGGAGCAGCACAGACTGGCGGTCACAAAAGTCGCGGGCCGTGAAGGACAGCGTAGGGGACAGAGTCAGCAGTATTGTAATAACTCTGCGTGGAGCCAGGCGGGGACTGGAAATATGGAGGGAGCACTTTGTAAAGTGTATGATTGTCTAACCACTGTGCTGTACACATGCAAACAATGGAAAATACTATTGAATGTAAACTGCAATTGAAAAAAAAAATTTTTTAAGAAAGGATTTGAACCCAGGCAGCCTGGACTTAGAGCCCACAGTCCTTGCCCCACTAGCGGCCCATCTTCTCAGCTGCCTCCCAAAAGTCTGTTCTATGTGGATAAAAACCAAGCTTCTGCAGAGTTGGTTTTTTTTTTTTTTTTGCATCGCTGCCATTGCTTTCCAGAGTTACCAGCAGGTTTTCAGTCCGTGCAAAGTCTAAGGCGTTTCTTGCCACTGGTCTGTTTGCACGGCTGAGCTGTTTGCTCTGGGGGCACGGACGCTGGCGGCAGCGCCGCCTGCGCAGGCTGTTCCCGGGTGCGGGCGCCTTGGCAGGGTGTCCCGTCGCGGAGAGAAGATGAAGGCACCCAGGACGTGGGCTTGCAGGGCGCCGGCCGGCCTCTTCCTCCTCTGGGCTGCCCTGGGGTGTCTCAGTTTGCCTGGCTGCAGGTAAGCGGCAGTTACACGCGATTCCCGGGTCATGACTAGGACAGGGACGATAAAGCCACCTAAGGCTGACCGTCTCTTTGCCACATGCCTATTGAATGAGGACCATCCCTTGGAGCCATTTACACGCATCGATAAAATAATATCAATAACCCGCTTCAAATTATTGTGAACCCAAGCGGCTGACTTCAACAGAAGTTCCCACGCGAAACTGACGTGTTTAAATGTATTTTGTCATGCTAAGAATGATGGGATACTGGTTCTGTATTCTGAACAAAACGTGGTGCAATTTGTTATGCAAAAGAAGGTTTGTTATGTGTGGGGGGGAAAGGAGTCTGTCTGTTCTACCAGTGATTTTACTATATGCGAGTGGCCTACTCTACCTGCTCATCAACTCAGATTTTGGGGGTTTTCGGTCTCTCTCTCTCTCTCTTTCTCTCTACCCTCCCCCCTTCTCTGTCACATGTACCACACTCCAGATGTTCCCAGAGTTAAATGCTAAACGGTACATTTCATCATTTTTGTATCCAGCAGTAAGATGCAAAACAGGCTAAAGACAATATCTGAGTCAAAGCTCAAACTTAATCTGAATGGACGCTCAAACTCGGGCTCCAGTGAGAAAAGCGGCAGTGACTTGGCAATTTGGGGGTCTCCCTGGTGCATGAGAAGCCCCTACCATGAGAGGTCAGAGCCCTCTGGCCTCCCAGGCCTCCCTGTGGGCACCTGTGAGCAACGTGGCAGGAAGGAGGACCGTTAACGCATTTATTCACCCCATAAATGCCCACTGAGCACAGCCTCTCACTCAGTGTGAGGAGCACCTAGTACCCTCTGGACTCCCCTCGAGACCAGCACCGTGAGTATTTTCTACCCATTGGGCTCTCAGTAAATAATAGCTATCATGGTTATCAAGAATCTCAACTTGGCCCCGAGAAGAATCAAGCTGCCAAGGCCTTGTCTGTCTGTACTATGTATATGCAGAGAAGCATTCAGGATCCAAGGGAATGCATCTGGAGTAGAGGGTTTGGAGGGGTCATAGCAACCCTACGCATAGCACTGACCCCCCCCGACCCCCCCCAGCCCCATGCAAGGGCCTCTGTCAGGCTCTGAGGACACAGACGTGAGCAGGGTACAAAGAGCTCACGTTCCCATGGAGAAAGCCAACACATGAGGGCGTGCTCTGTGTGCTGTTGCCAAGAGGTGGTGCAGGGGCAGGTGGGAGGCAAGAGAGGGAGTGGCCAGCTCTCCTGGGTGTGGGGTCTGGAAAGGCTTCCCGAAGGGGTGATGCTAGAGCTGAAGTTTTACCTATGGATAGGGGTTTGCTGACTGGCCAAGGGGGTCATGGGTGTTCCAGGCAGAGGAAGCAGCCCAGTCAAAAACATAGAAATGAGAGAGAGACTGGCTTGTTCCTGAAGCTGCAAGTCTACTTCGGTAGCCTTGAGCACAGACCACGGTGGGCGGCTCCCAGAAATGAGGTAGAGGAGGAGTCAGGTCATGGACAGAATTGCGGGGGCACTGGAGTGCTAGTGAAGGAGCTTGCCCCTTGCCCTGGCTGGTGTGGCTCATTGGAGCGTCTTCCCATGGACCTAAAGGTCGCAGGTTTGACCCTCAGGTAGGGCAAATGCTCAGGCTGTGATTTCCATCCCGGTTGGGGCGCATGCAAGAAAGCAGCCAGTCAGTGTTTCTCTCTCATGTTGATGCTTCTCTCTCTCTCTCTCTCTCTCTCTCTCTCTCTCTCTCCCTCTCTCTCTCTCTAAAAGCAATTTGAAAATGTCCTCACCTGAGGATGAAAAGAAGAAGCATGCAGGGTTTTAGAGTTGGGAGTTACCTCTTACTCGCACCGTAGCACAGGAAACTTGTTGTGAGAGACGAGAGATTCATGCACTCAGGCTTCGTGAGCCTCGGACCCTGACCTGAACCCAGGTTTGGTGCTCCGGCCTCCACCCCTGACTCCCACCGGGCTGTCCTGAACACGGCATGTGTCTCCACCCACGAAGTGGGAGAACAACCTTCAGTTCCAGGACAGAAAATGCTGAGACCTCCTTCCTATCCGCTGAGAAAGTTTTCCTTTCCAGTTACTCCTGTCCTCAAGTCAGACGAGGACCACATTGTCCTGGGAAGACCAACCGTGTCTTGGTGGCCACTCTGTACCAGGCACTAGGTACACAAAGAGCTCTGACCCTCACAGCTCTTTGAGGCAAGTCCTGCTGCCTACGGTTCACGGGGAGGGAAACAGGTTTGGAGGGAGGAGGTAACCGCCCCGAGGCTACTACTCCACAGGTAACAGAACGTGGATTCAGATCCGGGTTTCTTCTGGCCCCGGAGCCCGTGCGCATCCCTGCTCATGCATCGCCCCCTCTCCTCCTGCCCGTGCACCCGGCATGCTGGGCTCCCGTGCCACTTCCCGGTCTCTGGGCCACACGTTTGTTGCCTTGAGATGCTGCGTTAAGTCTCACGTCCTCAACAGCAAGGAGCAGAGGAAGGAGAAATGGAAAATCGGCCACCCAGAAGCTGCCCCTGTGAGCAAAGAGGAATGATGCTGTTTGCAAAGGGGACGCAGTTGCCCAACAAACTATGTGTGACAAGAGAGTTGTCGTGTCGGGGGGTTTCTAGCAGCCAACCCATGTTGACACGTGCCGCCTGCGTATGCTGCTGGCTCGCCGCGAGCTGCTGACCGAACCCTGCGGTGCGTGACGCATCCGCCTTTATTCTGGTCACGGTCTCCCGTTAGAAAGCGCGCAGGAGACGAGGACCTGGTGAGACATGCCCTAATGCTGGCCACAGCGCCCTGTGCAGCTCCAGGACAGGGACATTCTTGTCCGTGTTTATGCACAGGGGGACGTTGCAAGGACTTGTGGGAGGTGTTTGCTATAGCGCTTGCAACACACGGGGGGAAGGCCCATGTCCTTCGAAAGGGAAAAGACTGAATTGAATGCAACATATGC
Source organism: Anoura caudifer (assembly GCA_004027475.1). Classification (NCBI taxonomy): domain Eukaryota; kingdom Metazoa; phylum Chordata; class Mammalia; order Chiroptera; family Phyllostomidae; genus Anoura; species Anoura caudifer. Next base: position 22,959 of record PVKU01011214.1, on the reverse strand, counting down.
CCTGCGATGGGACATCTAAGTAAGAGGAAAGAACTAGGCCCCTGGGTAAACCTGTGCGGATGGGCCTCAGAAATACCACGTTGACCGACAAAAGCAAGTTGCAGAATAACGTGGACGGCATGAGTACAGTACGCAAAAGCAAAACTACATATTGTGTGTGTGTGTGTGTGTGTGTGTGTGTGTGTGTGTGTACACGCATACACACTGTTTCAAAGACTGGAAGGACACACACCAAATTCATGACGATATTTCCCTCTACGTAGAAGAACAGGAAATGAAACTGGGGCAGGTGTAAAGCTCAGATATCAAACTTATAGGGTTATTTTTTATTTAACAAAAACCTTGAGATATTACCAAAATGTTAACAGTTGCCAGTTCTGGGCCGCGAGTTCGTGAGTGCTTGTTGTTTTGCTTTCTGTGCTTCTCCGTCTCAGTTTTCAGCATTCAAACCACAGAGGATCTGGAATGACGGAAGTCAGGCCGGTCGGTCTAAATGGGCACCTGGTTTGTTTCTGTCGGACGCGCAGGCGGGGACAGCAAGTGTCGCGACCACGCGCAGGGGCCTGATGGGCCCTGCCCTCCCCTGGCTCCATGCTCTTCCCAGGCATTAAAGATGCCATTCAATGCTAGCTTTCGAGTTTGCATTTTGCAGTGGTTGTAAACCACACGCATCCCATCCAATGTAATTTACAAGCATACTATTTATTCAGCGGATTACTTCTCACATTGCCACCTCCGTGATGAAAATTGGGTGCAAAAACAAGAGATCTGCTGGTTAAAACTACTTTTTTACCAAGTTCCTTCTATAAGCGACCATCTTGCCCGTTAACGGGCTTGCAAATGTCAGAGAGGGAAATAATTGCGACTCTTAACAGCAAGTGCCCACTTTGCTTATCAACTCAGTCTCAAGTGTAGTCTGAAATTGGGTTGATAGTTGCTAAAAACACAATGTAACTGTTTCTTTTTCTAATTGATTTTTTTTTTTTTGAGCGAGAGAGAGAAAGAGATTTTGTTGTCCCACTTATTTGTGCACAGATTGGTTGCTCCTTGTATGTGCCCTGACCAGGGATCAAACCTGCAACCTTGGCATGTTGGGACGACTCCCTAACCCACTGGCCGACACAGCCGGAGCCACTGCTTCTCAGTTGAAACAGGAGGAAGACACCGGGCGGCGCTGTCAAATACACACTTAGGAGCAGCCAAATCACAGACAATGTTGTTTTGTCAAACCTGGGCAAATGAGCAGAAAAACACGTTCTGAAGTGCCCCCTGCATCCTGCCGGCATGCAGCATCCTGCCGGCATGCAGCATCCTGCCGGCATGCAGCATCCTGCCTGAAGGGATCATTCTAAAGTATCCACCCGTGGTTTCCAGTGGAGTCTTTGACCTTTCGTTGAAGATCTAACTTTACTACGCAATTGATTTTTGCAGGTCTCTGGGGTGGTCGTGGAGACCGATTTCACTGTAGTTAATATTATCCTCTTTTTAGGACTTTTGCCAAGTGAGAATGTATTGGTTAAGGACCTCGTCTGGAGTGATAGACTGTGTATCTGAGACAGTGGACACTATGTGATTCTCTTCCTAATGACCGAGTCCTGGACACAGTGATGAAAGAGGCAGGGAGACTGTAGGGACCGGAGGAGGGGACGCCGGCCTGGTTCCCTTCCAGGCCGCATGGGGCGGAGGCGCAGCACAGACTCGAGTCAAGCCCACGACCCCACAGCTGCAGATCCCGGCTGCAGGGCTCCAGGCCATGCCCCTGCCCGGCCAGGTGGCGGAGCTGCAGAGCTGCCAGCACGGCCACCGGCGTTCAAGGGGGGCACGGACGTAAAACCCTCGCACGGGGCAGGGCACGCCCCGGGCGCTCAGCCAACCTCAGTGCTCTTTCTCTTCTCTTCACATTTCTTCCCCTTTTTGTGCCTCGAAAAGAAACATCAGTTACCAAGGGTCTGACAGTGCTGCACACTCTTTGCGATGGAAGAAAGAGAAAATTCATCATGTCCCCATCATACTCTGTGGGAAAGCTGGGGGCCTGGTCGGATTGAGTCATTCATTCACGCTTCAGCTGAGTGTCCCACGTTGGGCTGGGAACTCGGCAGAACAGCACGGCCTTGTCCGGTAGACGCACTTGAGGCCTCGCGGTGCCTGACTGCTCTGCAGACGTGACGCTGTCTGCCGGTCCCCGCGCGGCCCCCAGGCTGCCCCCATCGCCGGCACCTCTGCACATTTGCAGCACCTGGACGGCAGGGCGCGGTCCCTCCTGTCTCCTTGTGGTGCTGAAGCTCCCCGAGAGCTTGCCCCTGACCTGGTCGCCCTCAGGAAAACAGTCAGATCCTCTCTCATAGCTTTTCATGATCAGATTTATGCCGTGTCTGTAACCCAGACCTCTCGCCTGGTTCTAGAACCGTGCAGGGGCCGTTTACTGGATGACTCCGCAGAGGTGTTCCGCGGGCCGCTGGGACTCAGCGTGCTCCGGCCGCATCTCCCCCGATAAGCTCCTTTGCTCCGCTTACACGCTCGGACTGAGAACCAGCATCAACCTAAACCCCTCTCTCCATCCCAGACCCATCAGTCACCCAGCACTGACTGTCCACCTGTTTCACCGGAGGAACATCCCGAACGTCTGTCCTCCCCACGCCCTGCCCCACACGGCCACGCGGCTCCTGTCACTCATCAGGCCTACTGCCCAAGCCACCTCCCTGTGCTTCCTGCCTCCGGCCTCTCCCCGCCCTGTGCAGCCTCCCCTCGGCAGTCACAGTGATGCCCTAAAGCCCAGCCGTGGCCGCGGAGACTGTAGGCTTTGAAACCTTGCCTACTGGCAAAGGATCGCGGTTCGATTCCCAGTCAGGGCACATGCCTGGGTTGCGGGCCAGGTCCTAGCAGGGGACGCACGAGAGGCAACCACACGTTGATATTTCTCTCCCTCTCGCCTTCCCTCCCTCTCTAAAGATAAATAAATAAAATCTTTTAAAAAATTATAGAAATAAAAAACAAACATTGCCAACATATGCTTCTCTTTTCCTATCTGAAGGCGGACTCTGAGTTCCGGAAGGCGGAACCTGTGTGGCGTGTGTGGTTCTCTGCGCCTCCCACAGCCCAGCGCCCTGAGTGTGGTCCGTTCTCTGCAAATGTCTCGCAGCCTCCGGTCCTGAGAGGCTCCCTAAAGCCCACCGAGTGCGCACCTCTCCCTCTCTAGGCCATGAAAACAGAGGCTCAGAGCCGGGGAGAGAATTGCCTAAGATCGCACATCCAGCTGCTTGTCTGGCTACACAGCGCTCTTACATACATGTAATTTGATCCTAGAAGTAGTCTTGTGAGCTGGGTGTGATTTTCTCATCATCTGAATGAGAAAGGTGAAGCTCACACAGGTCGCAAAACCAGACCAAGGTGGCCCAGCTGCCGATGGACTGTCTTCTCTTCTTCTCCTGTTTTAATGGGAACTAGTGAATACTTGATTGGCATTTATTTTAAGTATATGTAGCTTGAGAGCTGAGGGTGGAGGGGAGAAAGAAGCATTTCGTGCACAGTTGGTAAATACCTATTCCTTAAATCCTACAGTTACTTAGAATGTTTGATATTAAGGTAACGCACTAAGTAGCTAATTGATCCGAAACCACTAGCTGAAGAAATGTTTCAAATTTACAGAATCGTGCACAGGGGTTCATTGGTTTATACTGGGTAGTTCTATTCCAGAGAGAAGTACTTGGGTAGCTCTTACGTGGAAAGCCAGAGTCTGACAAAAGCAATGGAAAGCAACTTACTTTTGGCAATTCGGCTCTGAGAGGCGTCATGTGCCTGTGCTGAAGTTATCATATCAAAGTTTGTAGTACATGGTCTAGCAATCTAAAAAGGTTATTTTTTTAGACTATAAATCTGTCTCTTTAAAATATCAGGAAGTATGTAGTTGTGGTGGTACATTAAGTAGGATGCAGCCAGGTTAAGGGAGATACAATGTTTCTGAAAGTTTAATTCCCAGTCTTCCCCATCACTGTTCTGAAGCAACCAATTTGCACTTCTTAATCCCGTCACCTTTTCACCCATCCCCCAACCCCCCTCCCATCAGGCAACTGTCAAAACATTCTCTGCATCTGTGAGTCTCTTTCTGATTTGCTTATTCATATATTGTGTTTTTTTAGATTCAATTGTTGACAGATATGTAATTTTGTCATTTTATTGTTCAGATTTTTTGTCTTTTTTTTCTTTTTCTTAAAGCAGACCCTTTAACATTTCATATAATACTTCTTGGGTGGTGATGAATTCCTTTAGCTTCTTTTTTTTTTTTTTGTCTGGGAAACACTTTATCTGCCCTTCCATTCTAAATGATAGCTTTGCTGGATACAGTAATCTTGGATGTAGGTCCTTGCTTTTCATCACTTTGAGTACTTCTTGCCAATCCCTTCTGGCCTGTAAAGTCCCTGTTGAGAAATCCGATGAACTGTCTTCTGATACAAGTTCAATACACTTTTGACCACGGCTCTCCATGTCAGGCACTCACTGGGTATTCAATAAATATTTATTAGATGAATTAACCTAGACTTCAATGACAAACTAATAGCTTTGCACAAGTGAGCAAACATATATTTATTGAATGGATGGATAGGTGGTTGTATGTATATTTAATTCCCACCTGATATTTGACTTTCTTTTCTCATGATGACTTTTCAGAGGTGAAAGGCCACCCTCTCTTGAGTCGGATGCAGTCAATGGGAGCCTCGCCAAGAGCAGGCAGGCACGGAGTGTGGATGTTGCACTGACGCCTATTGATTGTGAACTGTCCAGCTGGTCCTCCTGGACCAGGTGTGACCCCTGTCAGAAGAAAAGGGTAAGTACCTAGGCCCTGAGAGGTCTCTAAGCTTCCAGGAACCTTAATCCTCAGCAAGACTGGCTAGCGTACTACTGATAGAGTCCGGCACATAGTAGGACCTCTGTAAATGTTGGCCGGTTTAATGAATTAATTTCATTCCTGCTGCCAAGTAGCAATTACATTCTTTCTTTCAGGTTTTTTTTTTCCCCTAAACTTACGTGTCCTTGCTCATGTTAACAGCTTCCTCCTTAGGCTTCTCCCCTCCAACCTTGCCCTTTCAATCCATCTTTCCTCAGGCAGCCAGAGGGAGGCATCAAAAATGCAAATCGGCCTGCCTTTCCCCAGCCTGACATCACTCACCGTCTCCCCATGGTCCTTAGGATCGAGGCCATGCTTATGGTGTTAAAGGCTGGACCCTCGGACGAGGCCTGGCCAGCACGCCCATGAAACACCCCCCACTCCTGCACACGGCCCACTTGTACGTCCCTGACGGTTGCGCCTTCTCTCTGTGCCTTTCTTCATGCTGCTCTGTCAGGCGGAGGGAGCTTTCTCTTTTCCTTTACCGGCTAACACCCTCCCACTCACAGTCTGAAACCCCCCGTAGGGACCAGTTTTTTTGCGGAGACTTCCCTGATTTTTCAACCCCACTCGCGGTTAGAGAGGCACCCTTTCGTGATGTGTAACCGCTCCCTCTTCCTCCAGTATCCTTGGGGTTATCATCCACCGTTCTTCTGTTATTTAGCTTTCCGTTAAACTGTGAGCTGTCCAAGGCTTACTCAATCTTTTATCTTCCTTACGTAGGCCAACTTCTGCCACACGATAGGCATTCCACAAATGCGCGTTGTTCGATCCCGTTGTATTTTCCGATGTCCCTGTAAAGAAGGGAGAATAGTTATTACACTCTCTGTTAAGTGCACAGGTAAACTGAGAGGTAATTGCGTCCTCAGGCTCACCTAGTGGCAAATGCAGGCATTGACCTCAGGCCGCTGGCTCCGTGCGCGGTGTTCCACCAATCAAAACCGTAGTCTCCCCAGTATTGTCTCTCCTGCTTCCTTGCCGCGGGAGAGCTGACCTGGGACCCCAGCTCTGCGAGCGGCAGATGTGTCGGAGAATGGCTGCCAATTCCCCGGCTCCCTGGGAAACCAAATCAACCATGGGCTCGGGGCCGGGACAATTACACACGTAATTGGATCGATGTGGCGAGCCAGGCAGGATCATTTGGTTCCCAAAGTAGGCTTTGTTGCTGAAGTTATCAACATTGATCCAATTATCTGGATAATTGCTTCATCTGCACTATAAACCGGGAAGACTCAGCATGAGTCACCCGTTCACCCAGCCACCCAGGGCTCTTCACTCGGAGCTCACTACACGCTTCCCTCAGGTGACATCATCGCTGTCAGCAGGGTCACTGGCCGGAGGGAGAGGGGTCATCAAACCTTCCAAAGTGGAATTGGGAGACACCTTTCCTCCAACATTTGCACGCTCCCCAAATCAATTTTTCCTGCCGTGGCCGGGTGGGGGGGGGGGGTCGTCTTCTCACGGTCTTCTTTCCAGACCTTATCCCTGTCCAGCCAGCCTCTGCCCTCCGGGAAGAAAGACCCTCTGGAAATGCAAAGGAGCATAGGCGAATGGTTATCTATACTTTTTTAATATTTTTTTCAGATTTCCAGATAGTATACAATTAATAACCGTGGCTGGTTAACGTGTCATTCTGCAAAGGGGCTGCTAGGCTGGTTTGCATCTTTCCGCTTCACCAACATCTTGACTGTAACTGGCATTTGGAAGCCGCCCAAATGGGATTACTTCCTGCCTGTGCTGCGGTTTCTCATTGCCCCATATAAAACCCTAAATCCACCCCTACTGGGGCTGGAAAGCCCTGCATTGCCCGCTGCTGCTCTGCCTTCCCCCGCTCTTGCCTCCGTCCCTCTGGCGCTCTTCTCTGCAGCCGTGATGAATTCCACTTCCAGGGACAAGGCCGGTTCTCTCTGGTCTCTCAGCTTTGGCACAGCCGTCACCTCCTACCCGGACTGCTCCTCTCTCCCCTCCTCACTGCTCCCGCCACGCTTGCCCAGCCTTTCAGTTCGTCCTTCGGGGCTCAGTTTAGGTGTCACTTTTCCATCTCCTCAGTGTGCGCTGGGAATGTCCCTGTGAGTCACGGAGCACCGCGCACTTCCTCTGTCAGGCCACCCAGCTCACAGCCTGGTGCCCACCATCACCCGTGACCCCCCTGAGGGTAGCCCCCAGGGGGCACAATTATGATTAAAAACAAACAAAACAAGCAAGCACAAATAATACCTACCTTTTTTTTTTTTTTAACCATTGGGTGGTTCAATCAATATTTTGGAAATTCAATCAATACTCCTGAAATAAATAAACTGGAAGGTAGACATAAAGATTGGCTGCTAAAGGTTATTAATAATAAAAAAGAAAAGTAAGTACCAGAAATTGAGTGCCTACGATGTACCAGAAAATGTCATGAGATTTCATAGATACATCACGTATGTAGTTGAAACTTCACAACTGTTCCTTTGTGTAATTAATTATCTCCATTTTAACGATCAGTAAACGGAGATCATAGAAGTTAAGTAACTTGCCCAACATCACATACCTAGGAAGTTATCAGAGTCTGCTGTGGCCCCCAAGTGCATGCTTTTGCATTTATAAGATACGGAAGAAAACGAGAACACTTGAGTCAGCCCAGTGGAGTAATCAAGCCAACAGACGGTGGCTTCAAGCTATTGAACGGGCCCCATCAATCTTCTTATCACCTTTGACAACCTCCAGAGCCCAGGCTTGCCCCACGCTCAGCAAACCTCTACTGATCACTGCAGACGCAGAGATCAGACAAGGTCCCTGGCTGCAGGAAGCTCACGGCGCCGTTGAGGTAGGCAAGCAGCCAACCGCAACGTGGAGCCTTAAGCACATATGCCTAAGCACCTGAGGTCCATGAGCTTCAGCCCTCGGCTCACCTTGAATCTCTCTGCTCCAGTACCGACATGCCACCTTGCTGCGACCCTCTCAGTTCCATGGGGACCCATGCAGATTCTCTGACAAGGAGGCCGAGGACTGTGTTACCAGTGCACCGTGCCGAAGTCAAGTGCGATGTGAAGGCATCGTGTGCGCGCAGACAGGTACAAAGGGGCACAGGAGTGGGGGGCGGGGAGCTAGCAGATTAGGCAGTGGCACATGGTGACGGTGGTGATGGTGGTGCCGGCCCTTGCCTAGTGCTCAAGATCAGAGCCATGTGTCAGGCAAGGCGGCCCCCTTCTCTTCAAATCCCTACCACCGTCTACATGTATTGTTTCATCAAAACCATCCTGTAAAGTTGCTGCTAATTATTACCCCAATTTTACACATGAAGAAATAGGCACTTGGAGGAGTAACTCGCTGAAGGTTATGCAGCAGGTGGGTGGGGAAGCTGCAGTCAGAAACTTGGTGATTCCGAACACATTCACAGACGTTAAGGACACCCAAAGGATGCGTGCAGGAGTCGGAAATCCTGACTTTGTCACTTGGGAGAAGTCACTTAACCTTCCTGCCTGTTGGTTCTCACAACAGAAAATCCAAAGTGACGTCACTACCTTACAAGTTTGTTAGAAGTTTCAAGCCACACGATGGGTGTAGAAGTTCTTTTCAGACCGTGAGCTGAGCTGGCTCTGTCAGAGGCAGGGCCTGGAACAGTTAAATAAGGGTAGTGAGCATCAGTGATGTCTGAAAAATCTTCGGAGGGCTAGTTCCTGTCTTCTGCATTTGTGCATCACCAAGTCCAGCATAACCCTTGAGGCATGCTATAGCAACAAAGATATTTTGGATGGATGGCAGGAAGGAAGGAAGGAAGGAAGGAGCACACAGATGAATAATCATCAGCTGCAGGACTAAGTAAATGCCCATCTTTTCAACCCATTCATCTGGCTCATTCAAGCAAACATATGCGTCTCTATTTCTGCAAGGGTCCAGCAAAAATAAGAGTATTTTGATTGACCCAAACTATCGAGACAGGAGCTACGAGTCCCTCCACTTACTGTAACCAGGCGGACTATGCTTTGGGATCTTTCAAGAAAGAGTTAGGGATTTGTAGGGCAATTTCTAAGGCTCGTTGCAAATGCAAAGTTCCATCCAATAAATCTGGAAGACTGTTTTACAGTGTGTCCGCAGGCTCGTTCCAGCCAGCGTTCCGCGATTCTGACCAAGGTCATCAGGGTCATTCGGGCAGGCGGTAGTTGAATGCCTTGTAAGAAACACTTGAGGACCAGATTGTTGTTCTTCTGCCTTTAACACCCCAAGAACGTCGGTTAAAATTGACCAGACACGTCTGAGGAAAGAGGGTCGCCTGTATTACGGGCTTCATCCCCCAAGAATATACAAATAATAAAGGAAGTCGAGTTACTCAAGTGCTGCAGATAATTTCAATCACGTAGTCCAAAAACCTTTATAGTCGAAAAATGGTTCAAATGGCAATAGTCTTGAAGGCAGTGCGGTTTACTGGAAATAATTGTGATTCGGTAGCTATAGGTTCCAACCCTGCAGCAAAAATTTACCCGCAATGTGCCCTTGGCCCACAAAAGCACTAATTATAGTGATAATGACACCCAGTGGGTGTGCACCATGAGTCAGTACTGTTCTATTTACTCATTTAAATTCTCAGCCACCCTCAGGGTGGGTACAGCAACTTACCTGTTTTCCGGAGGAGTAAACTGAGGTGGGGGGTTAGGTAACATAAGGAACAGCTGGTATGATTTTAAGGACCCACCAAACTCACCTGTCTCCCCAGCCTCAGGGAGGGAATCCACTTGACCTCTGCCTACCAGGCACTTACCCTTGCCCTCCCTTAATAATCCCCCCTCAAAGTGCTCTCAGACATACAGCACTGGCCCCTTTGGGGAGCGAAATGTAAAAACCAACCCACCGTGATACGTGTCAAACAGAAGGTCTAGAGGCAGCCTGGTGCCCAGCAGGTGCTCACAGCACAGGAGTCCCCTCTGACAGGCCTGCAACTGTGTGTGACATCCTTTCTCCACCCCAGGGAGGTGTATAAACCGCAGACTTCTTTGCAATGGGGACAACGACTGTGGGGACCAGTCGGATGAGGCGAACTGTAAAAAGATTTATAAAAAGTGTCAGCAAGAAGTGGACCAGTACTGGGCAATTGACAACCTGGCTAGTGGGTAAGTTACTGAGTTTCTGTGGTACAGATGGGAAGGCACGACACTAAGTGTAATTCTAAAGAAGAAGTAGACGCTGATGTGCCAAGAGTTGTTTCTTTTGGCCTTTCTGACGAAAGACTGTGGTGTAAGTGGACATCCATGGCCACTTTCTGAGGACAGTTCCGAGGAGCCGCAGCAGCACGCCCCATGGACACGCAGGGGCCACAAGGAGGGCCACGTTGGGCACACCAGGGACAGAGATGAGTATGGAGACCACAGAGGCTCCACGCGAGCCCCGGGGACACGTGTGCATGTAGCTCCTGCTCTGTGACCCTGCGAGGGCCTTTCTAAGCCTTGCCTTTGAATCCCATCGCCAAGTTGGGTGGGAGGTTTTCTCTGCTTCTGTAACCCTGGGCCCCAGGGTAGGGTCTGGCCCAGAGGAGAGACTGCTAAGCAGTTAGTGCAGGAACGGATTTCCAGGTTGGGTCTGCAGTCAGTCCATGTTGCAGGCTGCTGGGGGTCTCCGAGCGGGTCCAGTCCTCTGGCATGGTGAGAGGAGCCGGGTCAGAGGGGACCAAACTGGCCTGGTATTTGCCCTGCTGGTCTGCCCCGTCCTGCAGCTCCTCGGCCTCCGGGGGCAAGAGTGAGAAGCTTCCCTCACAGGCGTTAAAAATCACTGCATGTGACACAGTGTGGGCAGGAGAGCAGCGACCCTACCAGGATTCACCCTCTTCCTAAACAAAAATCGAGTCACAATCTTAAAAGGCTGTTTATCAGAACAGCAAGAGAGAGAGAAAGAGACTCCTCACACCTTATACGCTTGTCATTATAACGCCTGCCTCTCTGCAAGGAAACTGAGGGCTGGAAAAGGTAAGACAGTCCGCAGGGGTCACATGGCTGTCCCAGAGGACAGAGCGGACATCCAGAGCCAGCAGTGGACTCTGAGTGGCGGTAGCGAAGGTCCAGGCTCCCTGGCCACGAGACCTCAGGCGAAGCACTTATCTGTGGGAGGCTTCCATTCATCACCCGTAGAAGAAAGTCAGTAAAAGCCTTCCTTCAGGTTCTGGGAGGACTGAAGAAGCTAATGTGATTGTAGGAAACTCGTAAGTGAGAGGCTGCTCGTGTGGCGGGAAGAATGCACCCTCTGTTCTTGGATTAGTCCCTGAGACAGAGCCCTGGCCCCACGACTTGCTTCCGGCAGGTCAGTTGCCTTCTCCCCGCCCGCCTCGCTTTCCTCGTCTGTTAAATGGGTAGAATAATAATAATCCCTATCTGATAAGGATTAAGTGAGTCAAAGTGTGCAAACTATTACTGTGCCTCCGCGAAGTGAGCACCACATTATATTTGTTAAATAAAATAAAATAAATAAATATGCAATTTTTTTATGGCAAGTGACATTCTGCCATTGGGGAAAGAGCTTGAGACACTTCTCTTGGGAACAGAACTGAGGCCCCTGGGTAGAAGCTGCAAGGAGACGGAGCTCCTTTCAACAGCAGCGAGAAGAGCTTCCAGTCGCAGTCGGACCTGGGCCGCAGGGCACAGGGAGCCACAAAGTCTAGCCGCAGGCGGGGTCTTCCTCCCTTGTAAATGGGCATAGGGTGCGCACCGCCCGGGGCTTCAGGGACACTGATGTGTTGCCTCGGGTCACCACGACACTTCTGTGTCTGTTTCAGTGAGACCTCAGTAAATGCTAATTATTTTACCGTCTCATGATGCGAGTCACGCAGAGATTCGGAAGAGAACCCCCCTCCTCCAGGGGCGCACAATCCAGTGGGGACACCAGACACATAATTAGCAACAAGCATTTATCATGGACCAAGCAGTATTCTAAACACTTAACAAGTATGACCTCCCAACAGCCCCATGAGGTAGGTGTCCTCCTTGTTCCCATTTTACAGACGAGGAGACTGAGGTATAGAGCGGTTAACCGCTGCGGCCAAGGTCACGGAACTCGTAAATGGCAGACCAGGAACTTGACCCCAGGACTCTGGCTGCAGAATTTGTGTCCTTGCCTGCTATGCGCGACCGCCCCTGTCAGGCAACTGTGACAGCGCAGAGCAATGACTGCATGGGTGGGACAAGCACAAGGCCACAGGCGGGCCTCTCCCCCCGCGTGGTACAAGTGTCGGCGGAGGCTTCGCACAACTGGCCATGGCAGAGCTCGATCTCAAAAGATAAGGAAAAACAACAGTAAATGGCTGGAAGGGCGTGCTAGGCATGAGGAACGGCACTTACACACAGGGGAAGGAGCGGGGGACTGGGGGCCGGCTGTGGGTGCGCGTGGCCAGCGATGAAGCAGGAAAGCCGGTTCCTGCCAGCTCTCAGGGCCTTGAATGCCGTGCCAAGGAATTCGGTAGGACCACCTGCTGCTCGGTAGGTCTGCCAGTTAGAATTGCACGGGCTCACCGCTTACCCGCCTCTTCTTCCTCTCCGTGCCTTCCCCGCAGGGTTAATTTGTTCACAAACACCCTGGAGGGCCCCGTTCTCGATCACAGGTATTACGGCGGCGGGTGCTCCCCTCATTACATCCTGAACACGAGGTTTAGGAAGCCATACAACGTGGAGAGCTACACCCCGCAGGTACGTGGCAGCGAGGAGGCCCCTGCAGGGCAGCGAACACTCAGCGAGAGGCCAGGCCTGCAGCCTGCGAGGGGGCGAGCGTGGGGCACCCTTTTCTCTCTCTGAGCTTCGATCCTTCCTGTGTAGAATGGGCCGTTCCCTCCTTACAACACGGGGTGAGGCTGACCTGCTGCGGACAGTCACAGCGACAGTTGTAGTCGCAGTAATCGTACGAACCCTAATATCAAAAGCTGCCAGGAAAACAGAAGAAGAGCTCAGGATGTGGCGTCTCGCAGATGCGGTTCCCCTCTATGTAATCTTAAATGCGCCGAGTCTCCCTTTTCCTTCTTTATTTATTTTACGTGTTTTATTGTTTATGCTAGTGCGGTCGTCTCAATTTTTCCCTCGCTGCCCCCTCCAGCCAGCCCACCCCCCACTCCCACAGTCCATCCCCACGCCTCAGTCTATGTCCACGGGTCCTTCGTACCTGCTCTCCGACTAATCCTCTCTTCCCATCTCTACACTGGGGGTTACAAAGGTTCTAGGACGACTTCAGGGATGCGTTAAGTGCTCAGCACCCCCCGCTCAATGGTGGCCCTCGGAAACGTTCGCTCTTGGTGTCACCAAGTCCTTGCCTGTCAGAACCAGGCATTGTTCGAAGCATCGAAGTGGTAAAAAGTTCTACCAACAGCAGCCCTTGTGAGGCACGTGCAAACTGAAACGCATGATCACAGAGAGTGGGGCTGAGAACGGGCTGTGTTTCCGTGAGGGACGTACAGGGTCTGAGAAGACACGGGCCCAGGCCGGGCTCTGCGTCCAGCCCGGGTTTTACTTCAGCCTCAGCTCCTTCCCGCTCTGGGCCTCACTCTCCTCGTTTGTGAAATGAGGGGCTGGACTGGATGGCCTTCATGGTAGTTTCCACTTGAAAAACCAAACGTGCCTTCCTGGAGGTCAGGCCACCACCCCACCCACCTCCCTTCCTGCTCCCACTGTCCCCCACGTACTTATTGGCCAACAAAGAAAAAGGGAGCCCGGGACAAACGCCCTCCCCCATGGAGCCAGCACCCTCACCCGCAGCCTCTGCTTCCCAGAGAGGTTCTTAGGACCGGCGTTTAGCAACCAGGCCTGGGCAGGATATGGGGAAGGGGGGCGGGGGCGGCAAAAGTGGGTTTACAGTTGTTTGTATGGAAAATAATGCAATAATCAACAATAATACGAGAATAAACTCTGTTGCACCTACTCACAGCTGTACACCTACTTTTGCCTGTAGGTCTCCCCTCTTCGTAGCCAACTTTTTTGAGGGCTGTGCCAGGCGCTGCGCGGTGTTTTACCCGTATAAACGCAACCCTCGGAACAGGCCCAATGGCAGGAGTAATTATTGCCTGCATTTTGCACATGAAGGAACTGAGGCATGGACGGATGCAGTCAGATGTCCAAGGTCACCCAACCTGAAAATGGCAGCCTTATTCTTGGCCCCAGCTGGCAGCTGGACTCACGTCTGCCTCTCTGTACCGGCAGCTGAGGTGTTATGGAAACTCAAGGGTCTAGAAGCTGGTGATTGTTGGGGGAGGGGTGGAGATAATTTGGGGACTGGTCACTCCAGTGCCACCAAGGCAGTACCCCTGGCAGTTCCCCTGAGCACGAAACAATCAGCCCTGATTTTTAAGCAGGGAGGTCTGAGGTCTGTCAAGGGCATCTTCCCACCCTTGTCACCTCGTCCCCACCGCACCGCCATTGGTCAGACCCACATTTCCTGTCTTCACTCCTCCCACAGCCTCCTCCTTATTGGCTTATCTCTCTGACCCCAAGTCCGTCCCTACCAACCCAACCACCATGTTGTCCTAGAATGACCTTCCTGAGGTTCGGCTCCTCTTTGGGTTAAGTCCAGCCTCGGAGCAAGTCATCCAGAAGCCTCAGCATTTGTACACCAGCGCATTCTCTCACAACACCCCTCTCTCCTCCTCGCTCTCCTGTCTCCTGATACAACCACACTAGAACCCGTACAGTTTTTAAATGCGTCCTGCCCTTTCCTACCTCCATGCCTAAGCCAAGTCCACAGCCCAAACATTCTCCTACCTCTCGGCCAATTCAAATCCAAACCAAGCCGTCAGTTCTGAATATCTCCCCCCAGTACTGAACATCTCTGTTTCCTCTGCTGGATCAGGGGCCCCGGGGGGGAGGGACCGAGCTGGCTTTGTGTTTCTTGTATCCAGAGCACATAGTAAGAGTACCGTGGCTGTTTGTGGACTTTACTGAACTGATGTGAATCAAATCAAATAAAAAACATGTCCTTTTTTTCTTCCTTTAGACCCAAGGCAAATATGAATTTGCACTGACAGAATATGAATCATACTCAGATTATGAACATAATGTTTCGACGCTGGAAACCAGCAGCTCTAGTTTCAGGCTGGGTTTTGCAGTACCTGGAATATTTGAATTGGGCATTAACTCGGCAAGTGATGTTAGCAAACATTTTATTCGCAAAACCAAACGATATTCTCATACTGTAAGTACCCTTTTGCTGCTCTTCAATTTCTGTGTATTCATTTTGATTTTCATGCCCACTGATGTGTTTATATTCCACGTCACTACTAGTCGTAGCAGCCACTTACGGTTCTGTTGTCTGGAAAATCCTTCACATGCACAAGAAAGAGCATGGTCTTATGTCAACTTACTTTCTAGAAGGCCAGGCAGCAGTGGCCTTCTTAAATTATTTACCCTCATTTTCTAAGAAGCTTCTCCCCTTGGTTCTCATTAAAGATTGTAGCTATGCCAGACCAAATCATCTCTGGAGACTTTGCAACCCAGCGATTTGACTTCCATCTCAAACATGCAGCTGACTTTCCTCTCCAGAAATTCCCCCAAGACCTATTCTCTGACTTTTGGGGGGCCTTCGGTGGAGCCGACCACATACCACACACCTGTTTCTCCTGTGTTCTTCCTGCTCCTTATCAGTTCCCTTCCTGGGGTCTAATATCTCCATATGTCCTTCTTCTTTTTTAAAATATATGTATTGATTTGGGAGGGAGAGAAAGAGAGAGAGAAAAAAACATTGATTGGTTGCCTCCCATACGTATCCCTACTGGGGACTGAACCCACAACCCAGGTCTGTGCCCTGACTGGGAATTGAACCCTCAGCCTTTTGGTGCATGGGGTAACACTCTAACCAACTGAGCCACACTGGCCAGGGCGCTCCGCCTGTCTCTTAATTGGTGACATCTTCTTTCCTTCCTCTACAGCCAGCCTGGGTGGCGCCTTCTGCGCACCTCCCTCCCCTACGTGAACAAACCGTGAGCCTTCATCACTCTCCTCACCTTTCCGTTAAGCTCTGACCCCCTCTGACCTGCTCCCCTGGGCACCACGCCCTGCGTACTTCGCTGACACTCCAAAGTGTGTTCTGCCTCCTAAATTTTCTGTGTGAACTATTGTTCTTTTTTCTACTACTTCCCTGGGCTAAGAATTTCAGAATCATATTTGATTCTCTTTTCTCTTCAGTTCCACCATTTTTGGCCACCAGATCCTTTAATATAACTCTCTAATATTTTTGAATCTTAATTCTGATCCCATCTCAACTATCCCAGGCCCTGCCGCCTGTTGCTCTGCCCTCCTAGAGGGTTTCCCGTCTTCCAACTCGCCGCCGCTTCGAATGTCTGTGCTGCCAGGACGGTGTTTCTATGGTGCCGATCTAATGATCTCATCTGCGTCCCCTTGCCCATCAGGTGAAGGTCAAAGCCTTCCTTGATGGGAGAGGAGAAACAGGAGTGGGAAGTAATGGGGTGTGGGATGCTGGAGAGCAGGCAACAGGCAGGTGTGAGGAACCTGGAATTCCAGAGTGAGGGGGGTGCGTTTTCTCCTCTGAGCCTTTTCAACCTGGGTGTGACATGACAGAAAATTAGTCTGAGAGGTACACGGGGAGCCCAAGATTGAAAGTTGACGGCGATTTACGTGAGAAGAAAGGGTGAGGGGCTCAGACAGATCCCTGCTGCAAACATACCAACCAGCAGAGAATATTAGGCTGTAACGATCTTGGTTTGTTTTTCCTCATCTTCTAGGCTGTGAGCTCCTTGGTGGCAAAGGCTGGTTTTTTTACATTTTTACATTTTTAGATTCAGGATGGCACTTTGTAGGTGCTCATGATGAAGGACAGAACCGATTAAAAGAAACTTTCCTTGTTAAGAGAGGAAATGAAGGGCACCACCCGTTTACTGACTCACTTTATTCTTCTGTCTCACTCCTTTTCTTCCCCGCTCCCTTCCTGTGTGTCTCCCCACCTCCCTGATTCACATAGCCACTTACAGACCGCTGAGGCACGAAAACTAGAGACTTGGGACCCGAGACAAATACAGCGTGATTCTTGCTTTCACACTCACATTCAGTGCGAGAGGCAAATGTGTGCGTAGGTAACTGCTGTTAATCATCAAACAGCAGTTGTGATGCAGAACTGTGTGCGCTATGAAGGGAATACAAGCAAATGCAACGAAATCCTGGCAAACAGAGTGTGTGTACAGGGAATTCAGAGATGAGACCAAACAGGCGGCAACAGCTAGGCAAGGACATAAAATGTGAGTAGGGGCGTGTCAGGCAGAAAAGGGAGGGAAGAACAGTTCCAGCAGAAGGAACAGTGTGTGCGAAATTGTATTACGAAATAAAATGGCAGATGGGGGAACAGGAAAACGTGAGATGATGCTTGAAGTATGGTGTGGGGGTGGAGATGGTAAGGTGTGCAGAGGAAGATCTGGGGGTTGTAGAAGCTGAAGCCAGAGACACTATTGGAGCACAGATTGCAAAGCTCGTGTATTCAAAGTACGGGAGTCTATTTCATTCTGGAGGCAAGAGCGAGCCAATGCACGGGTTCGCTTCAGGCCCGGAGCCGCATTATAATGCTGGGGTCAGAAGGCAAGGATGTCCGTTCTGATCAGGAAAAGAAGAGAGATGGGTGGGGAACCTTTTATAACAAGCCAAGCAAGAGCTGAAGGAAGCCTCAAATACTTGGAACAATCGTGAACAGCGTACCTAGGGACGGCTTAGGTTGGAGGGGCCGGGGGAAGGAAGAGAGTCGCGAGTCACTGGGGCAGGACTAGAACTGGGCGGGAGCCCGGCAGACACCGACCGGTGAGGGCACTGGGTGGGGGCACCCCCCAAGCCGGCGTGGCGTGCTGGAACTGGTCGGCCAGGCTGCTGGAGCTTTGGGATTGGGGTAGAATGTTCTCCCTGGACACGTCCCACCTTTCACCTTTTTCTCAGTGCCCACGGCAGCGCCGCAGCCTCTGCCCTCGGGTTACGTGAACAGCTCCTGGGTGTGTTTGCGCATCACCTAGCATCGCCACCTTTCAGATGACCCCACAAACCAGGGTCCCCCAACTTTTTCTCTGAAGGGCCAAAGGGGCTTCCTGGGGCCGTAGAGGCTCTCCTGGCACCACGCAACTCTGCCACTGTAGGGTGACGGCAGCTTTGGACATGAACGCATGGGCATGGCTGCGTTCCAACAAAACTTTATTTTCAAAGCCAGGCGTTGATTTTTGGCGTGCCGGCTGTGGCTGATTGGGTCTCACCTCCCTGAAGCGCTGCTTTTACTTTTTCCGGGGTAGCTTTTCTTCTGAAGACCATCAGGAAGCTGCCTTTGTGGGTCAGCAACTCCCGTGTCCCAACACCGTTGCCACATGTGCCCACGCTGCCCCCTGCCGTGTCCTGTTTCCGGTTACCTCCCCTTCTCGTTCCCCATTTGCTACTCTAAGGAGGTGAGTGAGGAGACAGCTCTTCCAAGCTGAAAAGGCCATCAGAATATTTATGAGACACGTCAGAGAGGCCGTCTTCCCTCACGTATCCTAAAGGAATCGTGAGAGCGATGACCCCCCAACCGAGAACCTCAGCTGGTATTTGTGAAGTTCATCTTCCCGTTCCAGGTTCCTAACTTTAAAGGTCTGGTTTTCCCATGCCGGGTGTTTCATTTAGGGCAGCAAGTTTCTGCACGCACGCTCTGACCTCGAAGTGGCACGTTACAAGCTGAAATCCCGAAGCCTCATGCTGCATCACGAATTCCTGCAGCGAGTCAAGCAACTGCCCTTGGAGTACGGCTATGGGGAGTACAGAGATCTCTTCCGAGATTTCGGGACCCACTACATCACAGAGGCCGTGCTTGGGGGCATTTATGAATACACACTCATTTTGGACAAGGAGGCCATGAAGAAAGCAGGTACATGGCCGGGCGGACCATGGCTTTCCTACCAGGGCATGCGTGAGCCGTGTGTGGTGATGGGGAGAGCTTCCATTAGTTGCACGGAGAAGAGTTTTAAGCCATGCTCCTTGCTTTCCTTCTCCTTCCCTGACTGTACTTTTACAGTCTCATTTGCAGATTCTTCCTCATTTTTTTAACTTGCTAAGGTTGCTTCTCCACCCAGCCCTCGGTGCGGGCAACCCTCTTTCTCCAACTCCTCTGTAGACAATAGCGCCCAATCTCAGAGCTTTCGATGCCTTCATGGGGCAGATAACTTCCCAGTTTTACCCCCCCCTCCCACTCTCTTCTCTGTCGACATGCCTCCTTGACGTCTCCAATTGAATGCCTAACAACCATCGCAACTTTAACACGCCCCGTAAAGAAAATGTTTGCTTTTCTTCCCCAAACGTGTTTCCTCCAGAATCATCCACCTCTCAGAATGGTTCCGTCATCTAACCCGGAGACTCGGGCAAAAACCTAGGCGTCAACCTTGATTATCGTCCCTTCCTTTCAACCTATTAGCAAGTCCCGTCAGCTTAGCCCCCAATTGCCTTTTATGTCTGCCTTTATCGTTAGGGTCTTACGCTCACCCCAGGACCGGCAATTCTCAAAATGCGAACGGGGATGACTTGAGAATCTTGTAAGAGGCGCACTCGGATTCAGTAAGTTTCAGGCGAAACCCAGGATTCTGCGTTTCTGGGAAGCTTCGATGTGACGTCAGTGCTCCTGCCCCGTAAACCACACCTTAAATACTGAGGTTGCAGATTGTTTCCATAGCCTACAAACTAACATTCAACTCCCATCCCTTCTCTACAATCTGTTCTCCATACACATGTCACCAGTCTTTGCAACTGTAACTAACGGCAAGTCTAAGGCGTGATTCCTGCTTCCCAAGCCGGTACTGTTTCCAACAGGGTGGCGCTTGTCAGACTAATTGACTTGCCCTGGGCCACAGAGTTCACAGTGGCGGAGCCAGGGCCGGGTTTTAAGTCCAGGGTACTTGCTAGAAGCCACATGGTGCAAAATGTAAACTTATGTCCCGATGGCCTCAGTCTTGCCAAGATCAAGGGTACCTTTCTCCATACCACTGGTATCAAAAGTGATTTTCATGCTTTCTCAAATGGGCTCTGGGATAAAATAAATTGGGGAAACATGTCAGATCCCACTTTAGGCATTTTTCACAAGTGTACCTCCGTGAAGTGACCCTCCAGCGGTTCCGATACAGCATTGGTCCCACTCCCGTGACCACAGAAGTCCCTTCTCTTATAAAACTTACTAATATAAGAATTATAAGGGATATTATCAAGGGATTCTTGTCTCAGAAAACATGCTTTGGGGGATCTGCACCAATATCACTAGACAGCCCGAGTCGTCAAAATTCCGGTTCTCACGCTGGCCTTAAAGTGCCGAGGAAAGGCGCTTACAAGGCGCACCTGAGACGGCAGCTTGCCCAGGGGAGGAGGGTGCCTTGGGGAGAATTACAGTGGGGCAAGTGAGAAATGATCCAAAACTGAGGAAGGAATTGGAATGGGCCCCCCTGCCAGGCACTATACCGGACACTTCACAGGCATGGCCTCAATTAATCGATTAACAAGTTCTTTCTACTGCACCAAAGGTGAGGGAAGGGTGGGTCAGGGCGAGGGTGATGACTGCGGCAGCCTGCACGCACCGGCTCAATCCCTAGAGACCTGATAAGGAACCACATTTTTAGAAAAGGGCTCTCTGAGCACGTCCCCTCTTTGGCGGGAGTCGAGAACCCTCAGAGTCTTCGAGGAGGCTGCAGGGGGAGCTGACACTGATCTCTTAGGAGGTCTCTGCCCCTGGCGCAGTAGCTGCTCGCATTTCTTGCCATCAGGCTGGCTGCCCATTCATTTGCGCCCGAGTCCCTGCGTGGCCCGATGATATCCAGCCAGGCTGCTGGAATCAACACAGGGAAAGGCACAGGATAAATCAATCGCCTGTATGTCAAGAGCCTCTTTTCTTGCTTCTTTCAGATTATTCTCTTAGGGATGTTCACGCCTGTGCCCAAGCAGGTTTCCAAGTCGGTGCTGCAATGGAGGTCGTCTACCTCAAGCTCGGCGTGTCACTGGCCACGTGCAAGGGGATTCTGAGGGAAATAAAAGGTGAGTGGCAGGGGCCTGTGGCTGCTATGCTTTGTCCTTTCCCCTAGAGCATCTCCGGGACCTTGTCTTTCTTTACGTGAAAGGCTGGATATTCCAAGGCACTTCAATTAAAATAATAGTAATTCATTCAGTAAAAATTTACCTAGCCCCTACTATGTATGTGCTGGGCATACAAAAATGAATGAAATTGCATTTCTATCCTCATGGTAGTCGCGTGAAGTAGGCAAACAAAGAACCAAAGACAAGACAGTGATGATCACAGAACCCTGCCTGAGGCATCAGGGAGGGCTTCCCAAGGGAGGCATCATTTGAGTTGCCACTGCAGGAGTCAAGTATCAAGGTTGTGTTTTAGGCAGCAGAAAAAAAAAAATCTAACAATGGAAAATTAGTCCAGGGGCTAATTTTAGCTGGAGTTGGCTAGGCTGGAGATGGGATGCTGGGGTCATGGGAGGCAGGCAAGAAGACCAGCTCTTGCCTGAGACGATGGGCTTTAGAGAGAGTAGAAGAACACAGGCAAAATCAAAAATCATGCAGCAGAGAGGCCAGATCGGGGGTGTGCACTGAAGCCAGGGTGTAGAGCCAGCTTAGGAGCAGGAAACTCGGAGGCCACACAAGGGAGCTGGGATGCACCACGGCCAGTGGAGGCGGAGAGAGCGGTTGATGAGCAGGGCTCCGGTCCCCAGCCCCTTTTGCACCTCAGTCAGCGCTCCTTTGTGCGCTGTACTTACTAAGCTTACGCAGGCAGGGGTTCTACAGATGAAACAAAACAACGACAGTAACAACAGTAACCGCTCGTCTGGAACAGTCCTTTGCACTGTGGCTGGTGTGTGGCTGACGCTTATTGGCCCGTTGTGGTGTGGCTGGACTGGAAGATGCACCCTACATGGGGAGGCATACATAAAATAGAGGTGCTCTTTAAAGACCGCTGGGAAGCAGCCCCCATCCAGGTCGTTGGAGAGAACATTGCTCAGCACCCCAGAAACCCTCACCGATCACAACCCCGTCCTTCCTTTCCACGATAGCAGCACCGCCCGGACTCCTGTGTTAACCATGCTCTTCCTTCCGTAATAGTTTCACCTCCCATATGTATCGCTGACCGGTAGGGCTCGGTGTTGCTTGTCTCTGACACATGGATGGACGGAATGTGATCTTTTCAGTTCTGGGGGTTCATTCAAAATCACGCTTTTGTGTATAATTATAACTAGTTCATTTCCATCGCTGCATGGCATTTTATTGTTTGAATACAACACTTTGTCTACCCTACTGTTAAGTTTGGGTCTTCTGCTGCCTCTCACACTTGTAACCAATGCTACTGTGATCATTCACGCTCAGGCACCTGGTCCACTTGCGCAAGCGTCTCCCCAGGGACCACACCTTGGAATGGAATTGCTGGGTTGTTGATATGCTCTTTTTCTAGACTAGATGGTGCCAAGCTGTTTTCTAAGATGACTGTACTAGTCTACACCCCTACCAGTAGTGTGCAAGGCTCACTTCACGTGATGCTCAGCTGCTGCAGACTCGGAGCTGAGTAGCCACTTTACACCAGTTCTTTTAGCCTTGGGCACACAGACTACTTACAATGGGAATGACCCACTGACCTGACTGAGGGCTCTCTGGGAAACACCGACAAAAATCAAAATAATAATCAGTCTATAGTGGACACTCTTTCACAAGTATCTGCCCCCTGCAGAGCCCAGCCTTCGCAGACTTTCCCAGCTTTGTCATCCCATGCAAAGAAGCGATACAGCTGAGAGCTTGGGCAGAGGTGTCCGCATAAATTCCTTTGCACCAGCGCCTAAGATTTCTTCTCGGCTAAGTAAGATTTGCACACGTTCCATGTCACAGCGAAGACTGAGTGAATACAAGCACAACACTTAGATTAGTGACTGACACGTGAGGGATCCATACTTATCTACCATTCTATTTGCATATCTATGAATCTATCCCTATGTATCGATGGATTTGTGTATCTATCTATTTACCGATTTACTTATCTAACTATGATCTATCAACTTAGCCATATGAATCTATGTATGTATGTAGGTATTATCTATATCAACTATCTACTAATCTCCTTACATACCTAAGAGCTGTTAATCAATCAATCTATCTATC